>JAPEVF010000240.1:0-61670 GCA_029747585.1 Pleurotus djamor | reverse complement strand
CGGATGGGGCGTTGGGAGTCGAGGATGAGACGGGGGCGTTTGGGTTTGAATGTGCGGGAGAGGGAGGCGAGGGAGGAGGAGGAGGAGGAGGCGGAGAGAGAGGGTGCGCCGGGAGGGATGGCCGCTGCCCACGCCTCGATGCCCGCGTAGTCGTTCTGGACGGTGTAGGGCGTGCACTCCATCGAGCAGTAGTCCTCGTGTGTGTTCTGTGGACGTTGTGAGCAACAGCGAGCAAGGGATGGTGGAGAACGTACGATTCGGCGAGCACAAGTCAAGCACCAGTCTGTGTCCATTGGAAGGTTATCACCCCCAACACCAGCACCCCCAAATATATATATTCCCTCCATCTTAGATCTCACCACAAAAGAGAGGCGATCGCCAGATCCACGCATCTCAATCAGAAAAAAAATACCCTACAAAAGTCCGCCGTGCGTTTTCCCATTCTTTCGCTTCCATGCGGCTAGCCCCGAATTTACTTACTTGGACGGAATGTCACGGAGTCACACTTGCTCAGATATTGATTTTTATTGGGTTTCCGAAAGAGGAAATAGTGGATCTCTCACGGCACCGACTCATTCGTCCCATATTCGGTTGCTGACTTGAAAGTTGAGCTTGATGGTGGCTCTCCCTCCGAAACACTCGGGGCCTCGCCGTCGCATCACCGTGAACCCTTTCACTCCAGACTCTCTCCGTAGTGCATAATGACTTGCGGTCGACATATCCAAGATCTAATACATTCGTGATTCCTCCTCAATTCCAAGTCTATTTTGTTTGAGTCCCCGGCGTCACGGTGGCCATATGGTGTGTATATGGCACAAGGGGGCGCACGTCAACGTCCAACGTCGCATTAGAAGAACCCTCCCTCCACTCAGAGAAGTAAGTAAAAGGCGCCCCCTGCGAATTCGGAGGAATACCTTGCGGGAAGCATAATGATCGATGTCAACCTCTCATTTATTTTCATTATTGAATTATTGATTCGAGGATCCCCCTCCCTGCTCCTTCGCGACCTCCAACCTACAACCATCGGTGCTTCAAAGCTTCAGTATGTGGTTATGTAACTTCCCTGGCCGGCGCGAGTCCTAATATCACAAACAAGTAAATTTGAACAACAGGGAATGACTACGCGTAGGGTGTACGCTATTATGCAGTATGCATGGGTTTAGAGTCATAATGCTTCAGTTTCACCTCAACCAAATACCGCTCCGCCGTTGCGCGACCCTTCTCCCCTCCTTCCCTAACCCTCACCCTCTCTTTCTCTTTGACATTCCCCATTCCCCTTTCTCCTTCCCTTACTCCCGCCCTGAGACGGCGGCGCGTCGGTGCTACCTGTACAGAGTACACAGCCTCCCATTGTTCTCCCTTCCCTTAGAGCTTAGAGTACCCTCGTCCTAGTCATCCCCTTTCTGCTTGGGCCTGAGGCGTGAACGCGTGAACTGTTCAAACATGAACATGAGACGTTGGACGCGCGTGTTGAACGCGTCATATATGATGTATATAAATGGTAGCGTAATTGCGGATAGCGGACGTCTTCTTCGAGCGACCGACGACAACCAACTATGTACATCAGAGAACAGAGAACAGGGGATACACATCCCGGAGAAGCAGAAGCGCTACGCGTCAAAGAACTCAAAGTTAAAGTTAAGGGTGGAAGTTAAATAATGGGAATATTTACTGTATTATTGGAATATAAATCGCTTGGACGTGAAAAGGGAAGGGGAGAACAATGGGCGATCGGGTGTGTGTAGATCCCATCCCTAACTTTCAAGAGAGTCGAGACCTGACGTTACTTTAGTGGTAACTAGTAACTAGTCAATTGGTTGGCTGGTGGTGGGTAGGTGGGTGGGGAGAGAACAATGGCGAAGTTGGGGAGTTGGGGATGATGATGATGGGACCTGAATTTGGGAGGAAAAAAATTTACGGCGTTCGTTGGACGTTACCACTGGGTATTCAGGATGCGGAACAAAAACAGAAGAGAATAAGAAAAAATGCGTGGAGGTGGACTGCGCACGCAGAGTACTCTGTTCTTGGTGGGAAAATTCAAAACTCTCAATGTGTACAACGACAACAGCGATTCAACAAATCAAATTTCGAAACGCGAGAACGCGAGAACGCGAAATGAAATGATATTACAACTATAGAGGAAGGCGGTTGTCGATTGTCGATTGTCGATTGTTGGGCGAAGCATCGAACTCGAAGCGTAGGTTAGGTATTACTTATAAGTACGATTTGATCCCATTCTCAATCCCGTAAGGAAAACCACATACTTACATACTCTAGAGGTATTAGGGATCCTAGAAGTATGTGAGATATGATCAGAAGAGAAGATGCAAGAGACTGGAACTGGAGTTTGGATCCCTTACTTGGCTGAGTGTCAAGAATTTTGCAAACGGCTGTAAGGCCTTAGAGCCGGGCTCGGGCTATGGAGAATATGTTATGGGGAATGTTATGGGGAAGTAAACCGTGGTGTTTAGTCCGAACACATGTATGTGGGTGGACTTGATGTGGACGTGGTTGTTTGTAGTTCGTTCGCTTCCCCGTATGTAGTATGTAGTGTCGCGTCGTGTTCGTCTGACTCTTCGTCGGTGGAGAAATGACCGCCCGAGTATGTACGTTACTAAGGTAAGAGGATCATAATTCATGGATCTCGTAGAGAAGCAGGATTGAATGGTTGTTACGCGTTGGAATCTGGACCGAATGTTTGAATATTAATTACAAAAGCCCCCAAAAACTTGGAGCTTGAAGCTTGAAGATCGTCAAGGGACGATAAAGGATGCTCATGCAGGATCGACATACCGAGAGTGTGTGTAACCTGTAACCTGTAACCTGTGAGCGTGAGTGAGTGGGAGTGTAAGAGAAGGTTTAGGTTCTGAAGGGACGACGGGTCGACGGGAGAGGGGAGGGGAGGGGAGTCTAGACCTCGGATGCGCAGTTCATGAAATGAAGGACTTCAGATTGACTTTTGTCCTTTGGGCGGTTTCTTGGGTTCTTGGAAGTTGGGGATCAGGAGGAGGGGCGGGCGTGAGGAGCATTCGAGTCATGAGTCATGAGAGAAGAGGTCAAGTGTCAGACAAGAAGGGGGGGGAGACTTCAAGCATCAGTTGGGTGTGAAGCATGCGTTGACGGTGCAGGGTTGATGGAGGTGGTACACCGCACAACAACTCCTACCCTACTACCCTAATACGAGATGGAGTAAGTATGGATGTATGGAGGATGTAAGATGTGAGAGGTAAGATGGAAGATGCGAGATTGTAAGATGCACCCCAGTATCGAACGTCGTGAGCGTCCAAGCTCCATCATGATGTAGATGCACTGTAATCTTGTGACAAGCAAGTAACTGTCAAGAGGGTCAGAACCAAGAGAAGGATGATGTGTGCATGTGATGGTTGATGCGTGGGTGTATGGATGATGGATGATGTGAGTTACTTGGACGCATCGGCCTCGGGCGACAAAAAGAAACTCTGAACATGGATGATGCATAGTAAGCGCCATTGGTCCGAGAGTAGAGTATGAGGTTACGACCAGAGCTCTTCTCGAGTAGGAGTAGAAGTTGACTGGATGGATGACTGGATGTCCGAATACATAGACCGAGTCTAGAGTAGAACGAGGGTTATTGGAGTTTATTGGAGTTTATGGTTGTGGTCTTCGTCGCGGGTAGTTCGCGTAGTGCCCATTGGGTGAGAAATAAGACGAAGAAGAGGTCGGGTACGCCTGACCTTAGACCGATGACGATATGCATATACGACCGTTCCCAGAGAGACTCGCTTGTTTGAGGGTCGCTTGGGGGTGTATCTATAATCTTGGGTGTATCAGCGTATCATGCCGATCAGCGAAGAGGCCGGAGACTCGGAGACTTGGAGGTATAACGGGAGTGAGACTCACAGGTTATGCAGGTCTATGCAACCCAGACTGATCTGGCCAGTAATTCGCGTAAGATGGATTATCATTGAATACCGAGTTCTTGTTCATTTCACCCGATTACTTACCCATGCCCATGACCGTCTCAACCTTGGTTTTGGTTTTGGTCGATCATAAGAACTCTGGGTGTGTGTAAGATGTGTTACATAGTATCGAGTATCGGGCGCGTGAGGTGGAAGATGGGGTTACGCAATGATGAGACTTGGAGAAGGAAATCAGAGACAGCTTTTGGAAGATGAACGATGATGAGGGTGATGACGAGGGAGGAAGAAGGGGATGGAGGTGAGGGATCCCCTTTTGGAGGGGGTGACTCCTATTGTGGAGAGGGAACGAAAGAAGGTTGGTTGGTTGCGAGGGAGGAACGACTGGCGTAATGCGTAACGTTGATAATTAATGAATGGGAAATGGGAAATGGGCGTTGGAATTTGGTGCGTATGATGTTAGAAGCTTACCTGCAAGATAGATGCCTAGATTGCACTGTGCAGTGTAAGGGAAGCGTTCTGGTTGTGTATGATGTTTCGCGTAAAGCCTGAGCGCTGAGCGTTAGGTTTACGGCGTTCTGATGTGGTTGGTTCTTAGGGATGGTGACGGACAATTGGAGCATGTAGGGCTCTCACAGAGGCTTCGCGACGCGAGACAAAGAGACTGTTCTGCCTAACCTAACATAAGGTCTGAGGCTGAGATTGAGGTGATCGATGACGGAACAACAACAGAACACACGAAAGACGAAAATAAAAACAAAGGCGGTCGCTTGACAAAAAGAGAATAAACATGAATTGTTACGCGTTACGCCTAACCTGAGGCTGCGATGACGAAACTTAGGTTCCTAGAACAGATTCCCAGAGACGAGAGGGAGACTCTCGCTTGAGGCTTGGGGCTTGAGAAGGTGAGGCTTGAGGCTTGAGGTTACGGAGGTAACTGCTAAGTCCTGTAGGCTGTGGGTAGGTAGGTAGGTCTATGAGACCTAGGCTAGTCTGGACACAATGTACGTTACGGCATTTCTGCGGCGAGGTCATTTCCACCGACCCGGGTGAACATTAAGTGGGTAAGATGAGATGAGATGCGAGAAAAGACGGGGGATCTGAGTGAGTCGAGAGTCGAGAGTTCGGTGGGTTTGGGATGTATGGGATCCCCTTTTGGATGAGCAACGCCTGTGGTGATGGTGATGGCCCGGGGAAGGGATGTGGGTGGATGTGGCATGCATGCGCGTAGGTGGGTTTTTTGGATATAGATGGGGAGGAAAATGGAGGTGTGGAGAAGAAAGAAGGTTGGGAGGTTGGTTGCGAGTGGTTAACGTTAATGGTTACACCTGATGGAACAGTCGATGATTCGTGCTTGGAACCTTTGGTTATTCACGGGCGTTGGGTGAAGCAGACAGCTCGCCTGCAAGATGGACTTCGAGAGAAGGCTGGTGTTACGGTTTTCGCGTAAGTAACGCGCCAGGAACGTTTGCACTCGCACTCTCACGTAGACTCGTTACGCCTAACCTGCGATGACGGAATAACCCAACATACCAGTCTTCTCGTATTCCCAAAGAGAAACAGTCTCTCGCTTGAGAGACGTACCAGACCGATCTGGGCATGAATGATGTATAATGCGTGATGTAGGAAGGTACGATAGACGGCCTTTCCGCGGCTTGTTTGATTCATCCCTTGTCGTGTGAGATACGGAGAGTAAAGGGTAAAGAAGGATCTTGTCATCTTGAGAGTCGGCGGGTTTTTGGATCCCCGTTTGGGGGAGGTACTCCTATGATGATGGGAAGGGAAGGGATGCGAGTGGGTGGGTGGGTGGATGTGCGCAGTCGTTAGGCGTATCTTCGTGGGTTCGACGAAAGGGGGGAGATCGCGTTGCGAAGAGCGAGCCCGACTACGTACCAGAATAAAGCGGTCGTTCACGTTAAGTTAATGGTTTCGCCTGGTTGGATGATTAATATTAATGATTGGACATTGGGCGTTGTTGGATGTGGAAGCTTACCTTGTAAAATGAATACTGTACATAGAACTTGGCCACTTGGAGAGGTCGAGGAGGCTTTGGATCTGGATCGTCGTCAATGATTTTCGCATGTCGCATGGAAGTGCAGGTTTACGGCGTCCAGAGACTCAGCACTCAGCACTCAGCACTCAGCACTCAGCACTCAGTACTCAGTACTCAGCACTCATTTTACTGATCGAGACTTCCCTTATCCGACGTGGAAGGAAGTATCATGTCACGTCCGAGCGGGCGACCTCACGGATATGCGAAAAGGATATGCAAAGTCTCGATGTGGACTTTGGTGGAGGAGTGCTCAGGGCCTCGGTGTCAATAGAAGGAGCCAGAACATTCCGGAGTCGGAGAGACTGTAATAGTAAGGGAAGAAGAGAGGGAGGGAAAGGGCTTACGATGCGATGACGAGAGGAGTTACGAGAGGATATGAGAGGGATGGTCCAATGGATCGTCCGCTGGGAAATCGTTCATCGAACCCTGAACGCAAGGAGATTGCGCAGTTGGTTGGTTATCACTGTGGAAAGAAAGAAATTTAGCGATCACCGTCGTACCGACGACGTGCCTCGGTGAGGTGAGGTGAGATGCCGTTATGCATTGTGCATTATGAGAACGAAGTTGTCATTTCCTGGGTGTCTTTCGATTTTCATAGACGTCGGTTCATTTTCTGATGTAGGAAATGGTTCGCGAGTCGCGACTGGGAAGCAGCAGAAAACGCGTGTGTACGGTGTAACCTGGGTGCTCTGTGACTCTGTGTAGCGACGTGGGTAAGCGAATAAAATAAAATACATTATAAAATAATCGGAGTCCGGATAAAAACCAAAAAGACATGACACGACACCTGGATAATTTTCGTGGTCGTCGTACGACCGAGAGCATGATTTTCATGATCAATTTTGACATCGGAATCAAAAAATCGAGACATGCCTCGGTTATAAGAAAATGACATGGCCATCGTGCTTTGTCCTTGGTGGCGGAAAAACATGGGCCTTGGAGAACGGGATTATCGGATTTAACCCTGCTTTGTGGACCCTTTTCTTCGTTCAATTCACAAGCAAGTTGGAGATCATGCACGCTGGAAGTGATTGATGAATATTGGGGTATTGAATTTCTAAGGTGTAAGATGTAAGGTGTTGGGAAGGTGTGTACCCACGACTCCACTCCTTGAGCTGACCAACTACGTAGTTGGTGTTCTCAGATGCATGGAAAGATAGATACATCGCGGGAGGTGCCGTGCCTCTCCTCCTCCTCCTAGGAGTATTCTAAACATAGAGCGAAGGATGACTTCTTTCCAGGTTTCGCTGTGTTCCGGAGAAAAAAGAAGGATGCTTTGTGTAGATGCCAGATGCTGTGTGGCGAGTGTTGTGAGCGGGAAAGGCAACTGGGTGACGGGAAAATGGCAACAGGAAACAAACAGGAGAGCACTAGAGCTAAGGTAGATTATGATATGGATATAGAAGTTATGAGATTTGTCGTTAGCCTTGCTCGGAGTGACGTAAGATAGAACAGAGGGGAATGAATTGTGAGAAGCAACGGTTGAACTTCTGAGCGAAGGGGAAGGAGACAGGTGGATATTCAAATCAACTTAGAAGACAGCCTGAGTGTCGTTGGGGTGGTTGCCCAACTTGTCACGATGAAGGAAACGAAATAGGATGATCATCATCCTGGCGTTCATGAGATTGAGAAGCGTTTTGAATTTGCAAAGAAGGGGGGTAAGGCCAGCCCACCGAGCGGAAAGCACGTAGGCATCAGTTGTTCCTGATCTTAACCGTTGATAATCATCATCAAGAGAACGAAGCTGGGTTCCGTCAGAATAGGTATCCTGAGAATGAAAGAAGCGGACTTTTGGTTGGGTCGTACGTGCCCAACTTGGTATGTGGAAGGTGGATCTTGAATGAACCGAGGCCCCACTACGCCCCTTTGGAAAGGGCACCAAGCGTATCCTTGTGAGTTGGCCGATGCGGCGTGTTCGCAGCATGTTTTTTGGCTTGGGAGGAGAAGGGGGAAGTAAGAATTTCTAGACGCCGGAATAAGGGATCAAAAAAAGTCAGAAGAGAACAATGAACGGCGTGATTGATTGAGTAGCAGGCATGAATCTGATGTATCATGGGCTCCGCGTAAAGAGGTACATTTTGTGAGGGTCCCCAAGTTGACCTGAGCAGGGAAATCGAAAAAAAGAACCTCGAATCCTCGTTTGTGGTGGTGGTGCTGTTTGATGTTCGCAGGCATCCATGTGAGAACTGCTGTGCGTGGGCCTTTTCTCTGAGGTTGCCGCGGTACAGATGTGTCAAATTTCCTCGAAGGCCACACGAGCCTGGCTACCTGAGGGTCGGTTCAATGCACCCCCGAAACGAAAGCGACCTCCATGTCCATACACAGGCAACCGTCACGACATTGGGCAGTTGCAATCTGTTGTGATTCCGCCGGTGGAGGGGAAAGATCTCAGGTTCAGTGCGAAGCACGCCCATGTATGCAGACGAGGTAGAGACTCACACCAATTTAGGTCGCAACGTAACGGACTTCGGGGATACAATGTGTTTCCAGTGGGGACTTCGCGGTCACGTAAATCGGTGTAGATGGGCAATATTAATATAACAATTATAGAATATCCATAGGTACAGAAGACGGCGTACGGTGCTGGCATACCACGCCTGGAGCTGGGATCATGACCGACTACTGGTCTTTTTTAACAGCACCCACAGCTGCCTTCTCTGAAGTCCGAGGCGACTCACTCACGTCAACTCGCTTGGCGTATTCCTGACCGGCCTAAGACATTTGATACAGTGTTATAGCAGCGCCCACAAGAATGGAAAAGGACGGGCTTACCTGGAGTACGAGGATTGCGCCGAGGCATACAATAATGATCGTGTTCCCTGCGCAAAGAACCCGCAATGCTTCAACCCTATCACCACTGGTGTCCACATCAACGACAGGATTGACGATGGTTCGGAGACAGGGAATGGTAACGGTGATATATACAGCTACACTGAAAACGTATGCAGCTGGGCGGGTTGCCGTCAGCCAATAGGCGGAGATAAAATAAAACAGATTCGTTCGCACCCAAGCTGCTTCCATCAAAGAACATGGCACTTTCATCCCATTTATGAAGTTTGGAGAGCAGGCCTATCACCCCAACACTCACAAGAGCATGCAGGAGGGCCTGCGTGCCAAAATGATGTCAGTTGCTGAGTGAGAAATCGAACGTGAGCACGTACCTTGATTGCGGGAGGGGCGTTGAAAAAGGTCGCGTAGAATTGGAAACCGTCTTTGACAGCTTCTTCAGTCAGGTCAACGTAGAGTATCCGGTGGTCGACGGTGAAGCAAATGAACAAGACGCCTGGAGCAGCGCGAAAAAGTGAGTTGACGTAATATACGATAAGGGAAATGCGAACCCAGGAAAAAAGAAACGGGAGCTAGTACAGCAGCATGTCGGAAACCCATTGTCGAAGCTTGAAGCCGGAGGTCGCGTTAGTCGACGGGGAGGAGTAGAGTGTTGGTGGTACAAGGCGGAACACGTCGGTCGTCAAACATGGCACGCTAACTTTTCTCTTTTCTCACTCACGTCGGCTACGTGACGTGATCGATCACATTGTGTTTCATCACACGAGCGTGAATCTTTTTGAGCCAATAGAGTAGCGATATTTACAGACAACTTTGGGTGGGGGTATCAGTATACGAGGAGAGTAAGATGAGCTACAGATGTAGAGCGGAAAAGAATGGTGTGTGGTATGAACGAAACTTCGGTATACACATACAAGTCTTCCGAGGGGCAGACCAGTGTAATATCATACAAATAATGGCTGAGCCAGGAAGCGATTGGAGGGGGAGGGGCAAAAAAACATTATTGTGGTGTATGCTCAGGGGATGGCGTTATGGGAGGCCGCGGCGAAGCAGGGAGACCCATCATACGAGAATAACGATGCCCACGATCTGACGGTGTGACCGAAACATTGAGACCGCGTGTAGCAGCGACATGAGAAGCCTTCGATGTTCGCGACGCCGTGGGTGTTTCTGGGGCAACGGCAGGGCGAGCTTGCTGCGTCGAAGAGGCTGAGCGGGAATTAGTAGATGCATCCAATGAGCCATCGTCGGTTGTCTCTGCTCCATTTTCGTCCTGGAATGATATATCGTCGCCATCAGATTGACCTTCATCGGTTGAGACTATGGAAGAGACGATAACAATCAGTGACATCACTCCTGTAAAATGGGGCGAGAAGGGCCTTACCGGTCAGCTTTCTGCCTTCAAGACCGAGGAGCTTATCTGCAGCAGTGTCAGAGTAGCGTTGACTGTTACGTCGCGCTAGTTCAACGCGGTCCTTCGCCCCATCCACGGCTAAGGCTCCCGGGCCATCCGTTACACTGTCACTAGAAGGATCATTGCCGTCGGCCGCATCAACGTTGAAGACTCGGTTGAACTCCCCGAGCATCAAACTGAAGATGCCAGCGGGGATGCCCAGAGTGGGGCTAAACACGATTCCAACGTTCCTCATGGTCATTTTGTTTACGTTGGAGTTCTGAACAACCAAGATTAGATGGGCTGTTAGAGCGCGAAGGAGGCTGTAATTGGCAAGTGGGAGCGCAGCAATCAGTTGAGAAAGTTCCTTGATTCTTTCTTGGGGATCTACGAGATCTAAATACAGTGAACAAGGTCAACGAACGACTGGGGCAGAGAGTGCCAAACATATCCACTCACCCATTACAGAAAGGAATTTGAGATGATGATCTCGAGTAAGGATGCTTGAAGGCAGTTCACGGAGGAAACTCTTCAGGAGCCCGGCAATGGCGTGAGGGTCCCAGAATTCGTCCGGTGACAGGAGATCGACATCGCCCTCTGTGGGACTAGTTAGTGACATGGTTGAATAGGCTAAATGGCAAGAAGACGGACCAGCATTGAAGCGATCTCTCAAACCTTTGATGACAGCCGTGCTACCACTTAAGCGGTATATACCTTCCTCCTGGTTGGCCTGTTTGGCTTCCAAGTACTGGATTGAACGGAAGACAATCGCCGGGAGGTTCGCTATTTGAGCGACGTCTAGTGACTCTTCTAGAGGGACACCAAACACAGCTCTAGGAGCGAAAGTAGGGAGTGGTTGAAGCTTGTCTGGNAACTCTGTTCAGAAGGGGGTGTTTGGAAGACACGGTCAAAGCTTACCATTTGGCCGACCAAAGCCCCAGAACGAGCGGGATTTGGCTTTCTCCCGCCGATCACTCGGTGTCGACGGACTAGCTTCGGGAGCCCCGTTACCAAATTTATAACCAGCCGGGATAGGTGCTCCGTTCAGAGGACCAGATATCTTCACCTTATCCATCTTGTCAGGAGAAGGAACACGCTCACTGGGAGGCACCGAAGTCGCGCTCGACGCAGTAGGAGGATTCGTAGATTTGCGGAAGTCGATGTCGCGGGCTCGATCCTTCTCTCGATGCTTCTCGGGAGAATGTTGACGAGCTCGATCCTGGGCATCGGGGTAATGTCCCATTTCTGAGTTCGAGCGCAACGGAGATGGGTTTGAGCCTGAGTTATCTTGAGCGAGAGCACTAAGTGGGCCGGAATCGGGCAGACTAGAGGGGAGGCCACCGAGCTTCTCTCTATCAACAGGCGACGCTTGTGTTTTCACTGGACTGGGTTCGCTCACTACTGGAGCGGACTGGAAAAACTTGGCGTGACTGGCATCGGGTGCTAGCCGAGAAATAGGAATAGCAGTTCCCTTCGATATCATGATGTCATCTTTGGACATGGCACGGCGCTGGCTACCTTCGCCGCGAGAACTGTAAGGCGGGGGGATGTCAATGGAATTACTTGAACGGGGAGGAGGGTGACTATGGCCGTTGGGAAGCGCCATGGCCGATTCGGAGGCCTGGGTATTAGTGGCTATTGGACTTGCTCCTCTCGCACTGTATGTGACAGGTTCTTCGGTATATATACCTGTGAAGTAGCGCACGAGCATTTCGACCCATGAGTCACGGTCTTCGTCACTCTCAGCACACAGTACGTGGCGTGGATGACTCCCCGCTGCGTTTTTGCGGTTTTCGACGATGAGGAACGCATGTCTGTACTCTTTCTCGTCGTCTGAGGCGCCACGTGCTTCTGACCTTTGTTGACGACCTATTTGTGCGCCAGCCACTTGTATRGATCCTAGGTGWGTGCCGCCACGCTGYGAAGSAATGTTAAATNTGSCCTCYCAAGCYGACGAATCAAGTGACGTACACARTCGTARTATTCAAGAACGGGCCCTTGCAGAACAAAGTATCGCGTTTTCCARCCCCCGAAGTTCTTGCCACGTTTCGTCAGATATCCTTCCTTGTGGCCAGCTTGAAGGACAGGCTTGTTGGCATCGCGGACGATATCRGTCGTCAAAAAGGCGATRACYTCGTCGTTGTTCTTTATGGGAAGGCTGACCAAGGTTTGRAGATAGTTTTCCAAAACGGCCTAGARAAAGTCGAGATTGTCAGTGTGAGTGAATACTGTTGCCATAGGAAAAGGCCTAGCCCACTTTGCGTTGATCGACTTTGGCTGGTGCATGATCTTTCCAAAGACGCCCCTCTGGGAGAGCAGCGATTTTCTTTCCAACATTCCTACCAACGCTGGCTCGCACTCTCTGATCAAGAGCAAGTACGTCRCTGTACATYTTCTCCACTGTCCACGCATCCTTTTTTCTGCTCTTGTCATTTTCCCTGTCCCCATTGTGATCCCTGCTCTTCCKACTTCCGTTGTCSCGATCAATATAGACATGCACYGTGAAGCTTAAGACCTCTTTTCCGCGCTCATTTGGCCGCACGAACGAAGAGGAAACGGTGACAGTCGTGTATGGAAGATCATGAGGGAGGAGAGGYAAYGCTCTAAACTTATTCTCTCCGTCTTGAGCGGACATTGTGATCGTCGTGGAGCCACTCGGCAGGAGGAAAGACGATGCAGAGGGTAAGTTGGTGGAAGAGGTCATTGCAGACGGGACGTTGGATGATGATGCAGATAACAAGGTGGTGGTTGAAGTCGAAGCAGAGGCAAGAGGRAGATTCGCCGAGTTGAGACCGGCGTCATAGGATGGAGGCTCGGAAAACAAGTTCGAATGTGTGGTGGATTCGGGAGGTGAGCCGGGAGGGAGGGGGAAATCGGCAACAGCAGCGCGAGGTTTACTTCTTGGAGGGCGCTCCATACTTTCACTGATGCGAGTAGTGGATCCTTGAGACCTGGAGTCGGTACCYCCGCCAGTGATACCATCGACGATAGAGCCTTCCGCGCCGAGATCGGTACCATTGAAYGAGCCTTGGTCATTAAAGTCCGACTCGAGGCCAGAACCRTCATCAACGCCGGACTCCTCACCCATGTCAAGGAACATGGAACCCACACCGCTCGATGGGAGGTCGGAGCCAGTAGGTGGACTACTTTTGCCAGGCCGCAACATGGCTCCGTTTGTCGAGTTTTGAGGYTGATCAAGATGGAGGGATTTSGAAGCTGGAGAGGCGGAGGGACCCGCCGAAGCAGGAACGATGGTGACAACAGGTGGTGYAGGTCCGCGTTGGCTTGWTACATCCACATCGACTCGACGGTASSCATTCTTCTCTGGCTCTGRAACRGGATCCATTGGRGCAGCGCGATTGGCCACGACCAACGGAGGAGTGGCTTCATCGAAGACATTTTGGGCCGTCGATCTCTCGYTCACAACCGACCCAAGAGCCAAGCCACTGGGCTGCGATGTGAAYTGCCCAAGGCGAGGACTGGGGATGGGGCTGTCCGCCATATTTACAATGTAAGCGCGAGCCTCCTCYGGAAGRGTGATGCGCGAATCATGACTTCCTTGCGARTCTCTCGATGGGCGAGAATGCATGAAGGGAGGGTTGGGTGAAGCCAGYCCGGGATCGGGCGACAGCATGGTTGGTTGGGGTGGTGAATGGAGAGAGCGGGTATCATTCGTAAGAGGGGGGACTTCGCTGATCTCTGTYAGGCTCATCTTCCGACTAGAATTGAAAGTTGGCTGGGGTTGCTCCCCTTGCGGCGATTTGTTCGGAATCGATTCAGCACGGACGGATTGCACGAGAGGCGAGGGATTTGTTGCGACGTGACGTTGGTTCGGGGTATACTGGGAAGGGGACTGCGGTCGCTGAGAAGAGTTGCTCGAGTCGGAGTGATGATGCCTGGTGGGTGGTAGTGGCGGATGAGTAGTGACTGAGCGAGTGTGCACCGGCGACGAGCCGAGTGAAGGAAATGAATGGTTTATGGATGAATTTGACGAGGAAGAAGTAGATGCTGGAGGGTTAGAAGAACTGTTTGAAAAGTTGGTCTGCTCGATCGTGTKGGGTGGGGGAACCGGGGAACTGGATGATGCATGCGGATTCGGTAGCGATTGCACAGAGCTCGCAGAGCCAGCCCTCTGACGTTCTGAATGAAGTGCTGAAATTTGTGAGTGGGAGTGGGACGAGGCTGAAGATGAGGAACGAGGAGCTGCTTAAAGCATCAGGTCCAGGATGTCAACTAAGAAAAAGGTGATAGAGTTACGGACCATGATCATCATTTCTAGACGGAAGAGGTCTCGAGGTGGATTCGCTGGGTACGCCGTTGGTGTGGCCTGCACCGTGGTGGTCATCTCTCCTGCTCCCTGCACGGCTTTTCCATGCATCTCGTTCGCCTCTCACGCGCTCTAGTTCACGCAGAATTTGGCTATAGCCCGTCCGCTGYTTCTCAACAAGCTTCCACAGCTGYGTATTCTGTGCTGCGAGAGAGTTCCTGTCCGTTACAGCCTGCTCAAGAGCAGCGGCGTAGGGATTCGAAGACGAGGCATGTTGAGATAAAAGAGAGGCAGAGGTAATCGGGGCGGCTGAGGAAGAAGATTGCATTGACTGTATAGATGAAGAGGTGGACATGATTTATCCTTGATGCATGCTCTGCAGGCAGTCGTCGTCGTCGTCACCAACGATGGCGGGGAAGTCGTGAAGAGAGAGGATAAATTGGTGGAAAAGGGGCTGAGCGCTGGGCTTCGCACGACGCACGACTTGATAGTTACGTCCCTGAAACAATTCCTTAAGAATGGGATCCCTTGCATTCGATACGTCCAACTCTGTTTCGTTGTCGAGAGGATTGATCCATACAGGACTAACCACGGTATACGTCTAACCTCAGGGATCCTTCTACGCGGTTACTCGATTTTTCGGTGTGCACTTCAAATTCTACCCCTTCTCACCGCATCACGTGATTTGTCGCGTCCGAGAAGCCCTCATCAGGTTTCAAGCAACCAAGTTCCGTTGTGCCAACGCTTCCGTCGTCTTCAAGTCGTCTGGCTGGGCAAATGCCATTACCCAACCGTATCTTGAAGACCGCTCCCCAAATCATTAAAGCATTCACGAGGACCCGGCGCTGCGTTAAACCATCAATCCGAGCATTACAGTCCACCCATGGCCCTGGTCTGGTCGTCGTCCGTTGCATGTCTTCAGCTACAGCCCAAGTCGAGCATGCTGTGATCTCTGCCTTTGACTTGTTCAGCATTGGAGGCGAGTGGGAGCCTCAAAATGGAGTGACTACTGTCGCTCACTCTGCTCGTAGTCGGACCATCGTCTTCTCATACCGTTGGCCCCATGCGAGCTGGCAAAATCTTCATCAACGACCTTAAAGAAATGAAGGTGCTAGAAAGAGTAAAGACAGTAAAGATTACGCTGTACGTATTCGAACTATTCCTACCATCAACTCCATTTTCACTGTAACTTCCCGTAGATATGGTTCTCTGGCGGCCACTGGTGTGTTCTCTCGGTCTCAAAGCCAAGGTGGCGAGTATTGATCAAGGTTTACGTTAACCTTAATGGATAGGCAAAGGGTATGCAAGTCTATATCATACCCATTTCAGCATGAATTTGACGCTTCTTCATAGACATCACACACCCCAGGCGATTCTTCTCGGCCTCGAAGGTTCGAAGCAGTTTTAAGCAGTAGGCAACACTCGATTCATTGTGTTCATCTTTGTTTCTAGGCTCCGACCCGGAGACAATCGACACTGGAACCATCCCAACCCGATATGCTCATATTCTCGAGCACAAGCAACTTCTTCTGGGTGGGACCCATCTTGTCAATTATGATTCCGATAAGGATATGTTGTGGAGGTTCGATCAAGTTCTCAACACACATCCCAATGGAATGCGATTTTCCGTTTTCGATGAAGAGGGTGAATTACTTGCGACCAATGAATATTTCAGGTAATTGCCTTCTTTCACCGTTTACTCAGATGCATAATTAGGTTGATAGCGTCGGTGGCGGTTTCGTCGTCAACGAAAAGACTAAGCTTGGTGAAAATTTGTTCTACAAGGGCGTCGATAAGCGTACCGTGCACGGCGCTCGGCTTCATCAGACCCATTCACTGACGGAACCACAGCATCTCGTGGAGGACTCGACTACCCTCCCGTCTGAATCAGAAGTTCCCGAAGCTACTTCAACGATAATGCCTGGTAAGAAACCAGATCCCATGGACGAGCCGTTCGATTATGAGAACGAGCATCCTCCATATCCCTTCGTTTCTGGGAACAGTCTGCTTGCGCTCACCCAGAAGCATAATGTAGGCAGTCCTATTCTCCACATATCTTTTCTATTCACACATTACCCGGCACAAGATGACTATTGCTCAAATCGTGTATGACAATGAGAAGTATTTCGGGTACACCGACGATGAAATTCACGAGAAGGTAGCACCCCCACAAATTGACTACACGGTGGTCTCTAATCCCCGCTTTCTAGCTCATGAAGATATGGCAAGTGATGGACGAATGTATCCGCACTGGTGTTTCTTCACCAGAGCACACACTTCCCGGTCGACTTCGACTTCGTAGACGGGCTCCCATGCTATATAGACGACTAATGCGAGGGTAATTACCCGCACCATCCGTTATACTTCAAGCTCAGATGATTATCCTTGCAGATTCTATCCTGGCGTGGCCCAGCCAATCTTTCCAAGTATTACTGATGGTGCACATCACTCCGACGCTATCTCGGCGCCTGAAACCGACGCCGAACTTCTGGAAGATGGCATGCTACCTGGGGAACGTGGTGCCCGAGAAGGCCTCAGATCCGAGCCTCATTCGTCGTCTTCCAGGAGTCATTCGAGGCTCAACGTTTCTCGCCAGAAGAGGTCACCTGTGACTAGAGTGACAGGTTCATTTGACCATGCTGTTCTGCCAATGGCTCCAGTGTGTCCTTTACTTTGTAGCATTTGAGTATCCAGCTTAACATTGTTCTAGAGGAAAACCGTCATACCTGCCATGGATTTCCTTTCCTGTTACGCCATTGCAGTGAATGAAGTCAATGCGAGTGGAGGGCGTATCGTTACTTCTCCGACGAACGGTGCGGCCGGTGTCATTCCGGCCGTATTAAAGTATATTGTTGAAGTGAGTCACTCTTACATACAGTTTCTGGCATTAACTGAGGAAACTTTCGACTAGTTTGTTAGTGACGACCCGGAGAAGAGTATAACCACGTTTCTTCTAACCGCCGCAGTAAAGAATCTTAGCGTTATATCTGTTCATCTCTCATTGACACGCGATCATAGGCGGTTGGCATGCTTTTCAAACGAGGAAGTACCATTTCTGCAGCCGAGGGCGGCTGTCAAGCAGAGGTTGGAGGTAAGTCCCTCCTCACTCTGCCTACTTGAGATAACGAGACGCTGAAGGATCCGCTTCTATTCAGTGGCGTGTTCTATGGCGAGCGCTGGTTTTGCCGCATGCATGGGCGGTGAGTAGCTATCTTTGAAACCATGCGCCCGCACGCTCGTTCCTGGCGTTACACGCTATCTTCTGCTTGGGGTGACGCGTTTTGGTTCGCCCCTGCTATGCCACGTTGGGTAATGCCCTGCGTACTTCCATGCAACCCTTCCTGTGCCCGAATACGCATTCTAACCGTTTTTATCTATGCTAGCGTCCCCTGAAACCGTACTACAGGTAAGTTGGAGCTGGGGATAGAAAGGATCTGTGTCACTAAACTTCTGTTTCTCTCCAGGCTGCGGAGATTGGCATTGGTTAGTAAACTCTTTTTGGTATTCAATGTCTTCTAGCAACATCAGAAGCACAAAACGCCATGCACTCACCCCTTCATTCATTACCCTGTACTGATTCTCATGTAACACAGAGCACAATCTTGGTCTGACCTGCGATCCCATCGATGGTCTCGTACAGGTTCCATGCATCGTAAGCCTAACTCTATATAGCCTCGCTTCACCGTTGCTGACCCTTTCCCTCTGTGCCCCATGGGATATCTGGTTGTTGCTTCCATGCGTTTGCACCTCTTATCTGGCCTTCGTTTCTTAGGAACGTAATAGTCTAGGAGGTAAGTGGCTATTTTGTATCTGTGTACCCGTCTCATTGGTGGACTGTCTTGTGCTCTTACCATCTTATCTTGGCGACCTCATTACGCATGCGGTATCTTTGAACTTGATCGATGGACTCGAATGTATCCGACCGACCCTATCTTCATCTTCTGGAATCCTCAAATCGAACATTGAACGGACGAATCCCAATTTTCCCTGGGGGTTTTGTAGCCGTCAAAGCAGTGACGGCAGCTCAATTGTCCATGGCCAGTCACGGGGTGTATAGTGTCACCTTGGACGAGGCTATTGAGGCCATGAGACTGACCGCAGCCGATATGAGCGTTAAATACAAGGAGACGAGCATGTCGGTGAGTGGTATATTTCCATGGTTTTTCCTTGAGGTGTACACGACGTTGCGTCCCTCGTGGCGCCTTGCGACCTTGGTGGGAAGTGCGGATCGCCGTCGTGGTCGTCTCAAGGCTGTCTTTGGAATTTTGGACTTGCACGATACTAATTGGGCGGCTCAAAATTTCTAGGGTCTAGCGGTAAGTCATTCATCCGTCGTCCAGAAGACTGGTAATCTGAGCGGTTGTCCTATAGACGTCGGTCAAGATTCCATTGACTGTCCCTGCTTGGTACGTGCCCCGACCTTGTAGATCTATCTTGAGCTCATTTGAAAACCCTAGCTGAGGAGCTCTCAACGCTCGATGCGTCGGTGTCTATCTAGTATAATTAATATTTCTTGGATATACCTTAGAGGTTTCAGACGAACACGACATAGAGTCCGTAGATGCGTATTAGACCATCATTATTCCGTCACGGAGGATAATATTTTTCGAATCACGTTTCGTAGTATATTCGCGCACAAGAACATTTTTGAGAAAGCAACTGTCAAGATATTTCATTATGAAGCGACAAGAAAAGCTATCTACGTGAAATGGTGTACTTGGAGGGATCATATATCGATGGTGAAACTGGTGACCTGGGGTAAATAAGCAGCCGCAGCGAGGTCAAGGATATGGACGTCATCAAAGGCGTTGTGGCCGTTGTAGCCTCCGAAGAGGAAGACGCGTGAATCGGCGAGGAGAGAGACGTGATAGCCACGAGGAGATGGGGGTCTTCCTGCGGTAGGACGCGACTCATATTGGAGAGAAACTGAGGACGGGGGATTTTGGGTTAGCAGTTTGGAAGATATGGAAGGGAGAGGAGGGGGGCTGCGTACCTAGGTTGAATAGAAGAAGATCGGAACGGTACTCGTTGCCGTCGTGCCCACCAAGGATAAATAGATATGAGCCAACTTGCGTGGCACTGTGAGATAGGCGGCGGTGCGCGACTTGAAGTTTGATAGGTGACCAAACCAATGTGTCTATCAAGGAGGCAATAAGATATGATAGTCAGTTTTGCGTATAGATATAGACTTACCGAGGTTGAGGGCCCATATGTCCGAGAAACATTCCTTGCCATCGCTGCCGCCAACAACGACCATCACGCTCCCAATGAGGTTGGCAGTATGATAGCCACGGGGACTGGGTTTTCGTCCGGAAGTAATCCTTTCCTCCCAGCGCATCCGAGCATATATATTGTTCCCACCTTTTGCATTCGAGTTACCATCATCACCACCGCGATTGGTGGCGCTAGAGACATCCAGAGTCCAAACATCGTTCAACGCAGTCATACCATTTCCTCCGCCGAAAACCCAAATACGACCAGCGTAGAATACGGCAGTGTGAGCACGTCGAGGTGCAGGGACGCGGAATTCGAGGTCTTCAGATGGATCGTCTGGTTTACTGTCTTTTACTACACCGTTTTCCGAGCCGGAGGCCTCTGATTTGGTGGACCTTGATTTTGGCATGGGGAGCTTTGACCATCGTCGGGTTGTCACATCGAGGATGTAAGTGGTATTGTAGTAGGTTGGGCCTTGGCCACCGCCAAAAACGTATAGTTTGCGATCGACGAAGGTGGCGGTATGGGCTCGGCATGGAGGGGGAGTTTCGCCAGTTGTGTCGGGGTGAGACCATTGCATCGTCTCTATGATATGATGCATGATGTTGGTATCTGGGTAAAGAGGGAGAGTGATGGATTACGAGTACCTGTGTCGAAGAGGTAGATATCTTTCCAGCAATCCTTGTCATCACATCCTCCGAATAGCCAGGCCATGTTGTCAACGAGGGTGACAGTGTGAGCACGCATTGTGCGCATTGGGATTGCGCCAAAGACAGGCGCACGGGACCAGTACATCATCGTTGATGAGACTNGGGGGGCAATCTTTATCTTTCTCATGAGGCAGTCGAGGATTGCTACGATATTTCTGTAGGGTATGCACTGTTGGCGGCTTGGGAGAGTTGGGAGGTTGGGGAGAAGATGCTGTTGGAGAAGGCNGCCTTGAATGAGACGATGAAGAGATATGGAGAAATACACACTTGAACGAGTCTGTGAGCTTGAGCTTGGTTTGCGCTTCAAGGACGAAGATGCACCACTGCTGGGCGCAGAGAGATCTGTGGATGGAGTTGAGGACTTTCCGAGAGTTCGAATGCTGGATGCCTTGCGCGAGATGGAACCAGACGCGAGATTATTGGTGTTGCTCGACGGGCGCGACGACGGCGGGAGAAAGGAGGACGTGGAGGGCGTCGGGCTTCCGAGGTAAGGGGAGTCGTTGAGGACGTCGCCGGGGATGGGCTCCTCAACTTCTGGGACGTCGCTGAGACTCATTGTGGAAGACGGTGAAAAGGGCGGTGACTCCTATCTTTGGCAATGGATGATCATTTTGTGCTCACGTGCGTAACCATCCTTTTCTTAGAACCCGTATGTCGTCTATTCCTCTCGACCACAATGCCAGCAACGCCCAGCACTCGCTCGCCCACGAACTGGCCGTGGCGCTGATGCCAGAGCCAAATCCAGGATCAAGACTGCTTGCAGAGGAATTCGGGATCGAGTATGATGAAGGCGCCGAGGGCATCGACGCTGACTCGAGTCAAAGCAGCTTCGCAATGGACGACGACGCCGTGGACAATCTTCACTTCCAGACCTCACAACCTCCTCAAGATGCCTATCTTCACGACATGGACGCGTCGTTTGCATCCCCGCCACCCCCACTACCCACATCCTCCTCAGATTCGCAGGATCAGGCCGCCATGACAACCCTTGCTCGAAGTTTGGAGTCTACCGATCACTTTCTGGCCCACCTCAGAAATTTGGACTCGGATACACACTCGCAGTCTCATTCCACCATTGAGCACATAACCTCCGATATAATTCGCCGAATCAATGACACCGTCCGTGATAGAGAAGAGCAGGTCCGTGAGCTGCTGGAGGCTGAGCGGGAGTTTAGAAAGATATCTGTTGGTATTGGAGGCAATGAGGTCTTGGGTGACCTGGATGAGCTCGATACCGCTGACATCGAGGAGCCCGAAACACCCACCGCTATGGTATCGCCAATAGAGCCACGTCGGCCCACGCGCACAGATTCGGCGAACTGGGAAGACGATCCCACCGACTCTTTCTCCAAACCTCCACCCATTCGCGGCCCTTTGACGCCTGCAAAGGTCATAACACAACTTGGAGACTTCCGATCATTCACCTCATCCCTAAACTCCTCTCTCATCGCCATCTCCGAGCAAACCCAGGTCACAGGGGCAGCCACCACTGAAGCGGGTCGTAAGATTCGCGCTTTGAAGAACAAGATTGGCGTGTGGCGTATTGAACTTGATAGTGCCGAGCTCAGTCGCTTGCGGGTCGAGCGATGGGAGGCGGGATTATCAGAAGGCGATGGCGAAATTGCGCAGGTCCCTTCAGCCGTGCATCGGCGAATAGATGGAAGGAAGGTTGTGGCAGAACACCTACGATCGTTCGAGCTTCACCTAGCGGAAGCGACGACCAAAACTCAGGCTATCATGGCTATGTAGATTGGCTTTCCTCACACATATCTAGTCCAACATCTTGCTTATCACATTACCGCTGTATCTTATCCTTATACCCTAAATCCCCTGGGCTCCTTGTTATATCTAGGAGCGTGGGAACTAGATTTACTCTGCTAGAAACTTTTTGTTGAGTGATCAGCACACCCAGTATTTGTCGTCCAGCCATGCCTCCTACTCGATTTACCCCATCTGCTGTGAAGAATAAAATAAAAAGAGAACAGCTCACTCAGAAAGCAAGAAAGGCGAAGACTCAGGAAAAGCTCAAGCGTCGTTTGGCTCTCGCAAAGGACGAAGCTACCAACCCCGCTGCTAAAAAGGTTGGGCTCGTGTTCACATATATTTTAACTATTTACTGAATTTGAATCGTAGAAACGACTCTCTGAGAATGTTCCGAGAACTCTTGATAACACCAGAGAGTTTGATCCATCGATACTCACCGCCGATCCTTCGAAGGACCAACCACATGCATCTACTTCGACGCAGGAAGAGGTTTCTGCAGACATCGACGCGGACCCGTTTGCGTCGTATTTCACCTCAACGGACGACCCGACGATCCCTCCCAAGGTCTTGATCACCACCTCGCCGAAAGCGTCGAAACGGACGTATGATTTTTGCGATGAGTTGGTTGGGGTGTTCCCTGGCGCTGAGTTTATACGGCGNAAAAAAGGGGAAGGGATTTGAACTTGGGAGGATAGCTGGGTGGGCTGCTGATCGAGGGTATAAACATTTGTATGTGGTCAATGAGGATATGAAAAAGCCAAGTACGCTGTTCACTTCGCTTCTGTCGGTGTGATGGATGAATGGATGGCTCATGTATTGGCAGATGCTATCACGCTCGTGCACTTACCCAACGGCCCAACGGCGTATTTCAAATTATCGTCGATTCAATTGACGAAAGAGATATTCGTACGGTATTTGTTGACTACATACGTGAACACGATGGCTGATGACGGACGTAGGGACATGCAAGGGCGACACCACATAACCCAGAACTCATACTGAATGGTTTCGTCACTCGTCTCGGTCTTGCCGTGGGGAGGATGTTCCAAACGCTGTTCCCTCCCATCCCGGAATTCCAAGGTCGACAAGTAGTTACGCTGCATAATCAGCGTGACTTTTTGTTCTTTCGTAGACATCGGTGAGTTTGCCCTGAATGTCTTTCAATATTCAGTATGCGTATAGCTGACGCGTATGATGTTGCGGGAAGGTACGCTTTTCGGTCGACGGAAAAGGTCGCGCTCCAGGAGATTGGGCCGCGGTTTACGTTGAAGTTGAGGTCGTTAAGGAAGGATATACCCGCTGTGACGAGGTTTGGGGAGTCTAATCCGGGGTTGGAGATTGAGGTTGGGACGACTGATGTGCCGGAGGCGAAAGATACAACTGGTGGGGAGGAGGAGGAAGTCGAGGAGAATGGGGCCGAGGGTAAAGGTGATGCGCCTCAATCGACCCCTCAACCTAAGGTTCCTCCGAAACAGGATGAATATTTGTGGCAGTGGAAGGTGAGTAGAATGTTCTTTGTGGGGGATACGTATTGATTAATGTTTCTTTCAGCCTGAACTAGAGACTACGCGACGCACATTCTTCTTGTGATTGTGGATGTACTGCAGAATGCAGAAAAGTAGTATGCAATATTTGACGGTTATAATAAAAGCTCACGGGTGCCGTTGATTCCTTTGATGATTGTACTCCCTTGGTCAGGAAGCGGTTTCTCTATCACGGTAAGGCTAGACTATGGAATATACATTTATTTTCGTCTCTTTAGTATCTCCCGTACTCCCATACAACCGTGCGGCTGACGCATGCCTAGTTCCCTATGCTGCACCGCAGCAAGCTAGAGCTTGCTTTGGTGCTAAGTACTTGAGGTGAGATCACGAAGTGGACTAGAGGACGTCATCGAATTACAGCCGATGTGGCAAGTTTTGACGGTGCAAGGTCACGAACTCGTCTCCGAATATGGATCTTCAAGAATTTCTTTCATTCGACGAGTTTATGGAAATGTATGTACTCGATAATTATTGGTAGTTGTGGACATGATGGCGAGAAGATGCTGCGGTATGCGAAGATGGGGGAGGTGTAAAGAATATGCCACTGATACATAAGAGAGAGGAAGGGAAAGGTCATTACATAGGTTTCGTGGTACTGAGACGATGGGAGAGCCCATGAGTTATAAGTCAGTACTTTGGATGCAGGGAGTGATGGGGAATGGAACGATGGGGGTCAAGAAGGGGGAGCACAACAGTTTGACATACGGCAGGCAAGATACTGGTATACAACAATTTCGAGACGTTCAGCAAAATTTTCCAAGAAGGGGCATCGAGACAATGGATACCGTCAGTCGGGATCGATTTGGCCAAGAGGGGAAGGATTATCCGAATACACACACGTCCTTTGGGGGGTGGTTTGATCTTTTTTACATGGGGCTTGATGAGAAAAAGTTAGTGCGCTGCACTGCACTGGAGCCGCGGGATTTCATGTTTGGGTGGTGGTTGTGGGAGTGAAAATGGTGTTGGGAGTGTTTGTGGTGGGTGGAGCCAAAGCTTTTGCGCTTTAGCTTGTGCTCGTGCTTGAGTTCTTTTCGGGTTTTGGGAGGGATGCGGTTTTGTTGTTGTTGACCGGATGAGGGTGCGAAGTTTGTTGGCGTGCGGTCGCCACGCTTTTGACGTCTGGAGGTGGTAGATCCGGTAGGGCTGGGACTACCGGGACTTTCGTCTGACTTGGAGGAGGCTTTGTTGTTCCAGAGCATTGCACCGAGGGGATTGGGTCTCATCGCGTTGCTGTATGTGGTAGGGCTTCCGATGGACGTGTCAGAGACCCAGCTGTCGATACTATTCATGGAGGAGTGTGATTGTCGAAAGGCACCAACGGGGATTACGTCCCAGCGACGGAGGCTTTTAATATGCTTCTTGGAATCGCTATCGTTGACTGATGTCGTCGACCCATGACAATCAGATCCATCAGAGTCGAGATAAGACGAGTCGAGAACATCGTCTAGGTTAACTGGCTCCATGGGGTGGAAGTCAGGCGACGAAGGCATAGGAACATCGGACGAGAGGTCGCGGTTATGGGTGCGAGAAGAAGCCGGCATGGAAGAGGTCCTATTGAAAGGTCGTGCGTTCCAAGGACTATCGAACTGTACGATGGAAGGAGAAAAAAGGTTATTCAGAACGAATGTTCTATGGTAGGCGATATTAAAATTACTCACCACATGCGTCCCGTGAACCGATTGGGTGAGATCTCTGCCGCGACCTATACGACCAACACGAGGATGAGGAGAAGGCAAGTCATTGCGTGAACCATCGATGATGGCACGGTGATCGGTTTTAAGAGCTTGAAAGGTCCCTGTGCGAGGCAAACCACCGCGTGATGAAGTCATGCTGCGACTTTGGGAAGAACGGTGCTCTTCAGAATCACCCTCTGAATCGTCCCAGAAAATGCGGCCAGCCAGGATGTCAGCTGGTTTGGGGGATTCGCAGTGACTAGAAGATCGGAATCCACGTCGGTGCAAAGGATGTGGGCTACCGACGGGGCTAAGTGTCGACATCGGGTCGATGGCTGAGACGCTGGTCGGCATGACGAAGAGTTGCATRGCACGYTCGTTTGGCAAATTGTTCTCCCCGACTAGGTCYTCATCGGTTGTCGCACCGTCRTCGTCGGTCACGGGTGCCTGACCCTGGTCTGCATCGCCTATGTCTGAGGTCAACATATCCGTGCTGGTCGCGCTTGGCGACGCGCTGCTTTCGACGACCATGCGCGCAGCGTTTACCTCGAAGTCGATGTCGAGAATCCCGTGACCGTCCCGTAGACCATTAGTAAAGACGATYTGACCGTCCCAACCTTGCGTGACCTCGAAGGGAAGGTTATTCAGCTCTTGGCGAAGCTGGGGAATGAGACCGGCGGCGGCAGCTTCCACGAGGGAAACGGCGTCCATGTCCGATTGATCGTCCTCGACGTCATCGACACCCTCGTCRCCAGCAACRGAAGAGCTRTCGCTGCTACTGAGGTTGGCGAAAAAYAATTCTGCATCGAAGCTGGATTCTTCACCGTCGGACCAGGAGGTAGAGACCCCAGCGAAAGACACGCCGGGGGCCCCATCATCCGTCTCTTCTTCATCGTCTTCCTGGGCCTCTTCGTCTTCATCATCATCGTCCTCGGTTGCGTCATCATCCACTTCCATCTCAGCATCACTAGCGCCCACRCTTTTCATTCTTGGCCGAATTATCCAATCATTGCGCTTCCTCTGATTGTCTCCGCCGAGAAGTTCACGTCGAACACGGGCCTTGTCGTGTGCCTTGTTTTCCTCTGAAATAATATAGTTTTCTTCTTCTGCTTCGATCGAAGAGTCTGAGTCGAAATCAGTGAGGGAACTAGAATCGGAATCGCTGGATGAAGATGAGCCTGATAGGGCAGAAGCCGAAACGAATGTGGGGAACTGGACTGAACGGCCGTCGTCGTCGATCTCATCTATTTCGTCACTGCTGTAGGCTGAGGAATCGCTGGGGGCCACACGTCTTCGCTTGATGGGTTTCTTGAGCTTAGATTTTGAATTGAGTTTTGAGGGTAGCCTCGAGGCTGCCAGTTTCGGATTTATTTTCCGGTGCGTCAAGGGAATCTTTCGCTTGACTGATGGTTGAGATTGAGATGAGAATTGCGRTAGGGAGGAGGCCGTGAGTGGGACGGGACCGCGTGACTCTTGGGCAGCCTTTGCAGCGGCGAGACGAGCAGCYACGACGGCTTTGGGGGGACGACCGCGTCGCTTGGGGAACGTGACGGGGGGGCAGGGCCGAGGTAGAAGGCGCATTGGGGGACAAAGATGAGGAGGATTCGCCCGTGTTTGTGTTTTCTACGGCAGCGATGTAGGCAGTATCTGACTTTCCCGAGTGTCTATTGATACTTGATGAAGAGGCTCTACGCTTGCCCAGCAAGCTACGGGGCACAGTGAGTTTTATCTTGAGAGACGGTGCTTTTGCGGTGGGCTGGGTCGAAGGCAAGTGGGTTGGCTGGTTGTGTGAAAAAACATTGCTGGCAGCATAGGGAGAGTGATCGCTGGGAAGACGAGACGAGGATGCGAGAGCATTGGTGGTGGAGTTGTTGTTGCAGGTGCACTCGCCATCGCAGACTGGGCAAATGTCGTCGTCGTCGTCGTCCTCTCCAAGGAGGGATCTTTGGGCGATGTCTAGCGTATGTGAATGAGACGAGGCAGACATTTGAGGAGGGTGATGGGGTTTTGGTTGGACTATGAAGTGAGGAGACATGGGTCAGTCAAGGAAGGAGGATATGCACGCGACTGGAAGATAAGATTTGGAGGAGATAATATAGCATTTGGCGAAGAAGGAGACACGCAAAACGCATGGTCCGTGGTCCCAAAATTTAAGGCCATGTAGCCCTGACACTTGTTGCTGGCGCGTGACAGGATTTCGGGGCGATGAAATAACATGCGACACGCACCAAATAATCGATTTTGAGGCATTCTCGAACGACAAAGAACATGAGGAATGTGCAAACTCCAGGTTGGCGACTCTCAACAAAAAATACGACGGAGGTTTCTCGTTGTGCGGCGAACACAACGAAAGCGAGCGAGAAGAAAAAAAAGATGGCGCTCTTTCCTATAAAACCTCCATTTTCCCTCTCAACGGCCTCACTCCGGGCTGCGGCGCCGGACAATCGTCATATTTGGCCCTGCCCTCGGCCCGATGATATTCCCTCTCGGGCGCTTCAACTCGCCACTGCTCTCAAGCCTCGACTCTCATGAGCATCTGGGTAAACGTCCCTTGCATCATCGTAGTCTCCGTCAGCACTAACTGTCAACTGCAGACAGAACATCGCAATCCAGAGGGACGAACTTATTGGTTCAACACCGGCACTCGAGAGAGTGTTTGGGAAAAACCTGATGGTGCGTCCTGTCGAAACCATTCTGCATGTCTCCCTGCTCATATCCACCAATCAAGACCTGAAAACCCCATTTGAAGTACGCTTCATCCTTCTAGACTTGCTTTGTCGCGTCTCAACTATCCTCTAGCGCGCCCTCAATGACACGAAATGGAAAGAATATTTCTCCGGCGGACGCAAGTATTATTATAATGTGCGTGCCTTTCGATCCTCCCTCGCGACTGGCTTATTCACCGATGGACGATCGGCACAGACGGAAACAAAAGAATCCAAGTGGGATATGCCCGATGAGCTTTTGTTGCTTTTAGAGAAAGTAGAAAAAGAAGGCAAGCCCAGCCCCGCGACGGCAACAGCGAATGGGTGCGTGCCATGTCCTCGAGCATTTCAACTCAAAAGCATCTAACGCCAAATCAGTCCTGCCCTTCTCACCGGCCCAGGTGAATCCTCCGAGACCGCGACTCCCAACCAAACCAACGGCACCGACACCGCGGTTGGCCCACACACCGGCGGTCTACCATTTGCTTCCGGGAACATCTTACCCGCGCGTCCCAACCTCCCAGATGACCCCGTCATCCCCCACAACGGATTTCCCACCGTCGAGGAGGGCGAAAAAGCGTTTACGCATTTGCTCAGGAAGGCAGGTGTGGATGCGAATTGGACCTGGGATCAGACGATGAGGGCCATTATCACAGATCCCTTGTACAAGGCTTTGAACACCCTGGCCGAGAAGAAGGCGTGCTATCAAAAGGTGTGCGATGTGATGTCTGTCTCTAGTATCTGTGTTCTTACGATTTCGTTTCCCTGGCTAGTACACCGAAGGCCTCAAAGCCAAGGAACAAGAGGAGAGAGAGGCTAGACTGTCCAAGCTTCGTCCTGCGTTGAAGAACATGCTCAAAGGCAATCCCAACGTCTTTCATTATACAACCTTCTCTACAGCGGACAAACTTTTCTCACAGCATCCCATTTGGCAACAAGCGCGTATTGAAGCCGAGCGCAAGCTTGTTTTCGAGGAGTATGTTACCGAGTTGAAGGATCGCGAAGTGGTGAGTTCCGTTGAGGGTTCAATCAAACATGGCCTTGACCTAATTTTGGCAACTTTTAATAGCAAGAAGCCCGTGCCTCTCGTGTTCGAGGGATATCGAAAGTCGTGACGCTGTTCAAGCAGCTTAATGTCGATGTGGTCACCAGGTGGCGCCAGGCTCATAACATGCTGACTGAGTCTGAGGAGTGGGTCCAAGATGGCGAGCTGCAAAAGTTACCTACGCTGGATATCCTTCTTGCTTTTGAGGATTACAGTCGGGTGAGGGAGAGGGAGTATGAAGAGCAGACGCGACGTGCGCAGGTGGAGAAGGCGCGTAAGGAACGCAAAGCACGGGAGGGCTTCAGAGTCAGTGTTTATTTCCGTTTGTCTGTGGGGGTTGGTTGCTCATTCTGTTGTATTTAGGCACTTTTGGACGGGCTGGTGAAGGAAGGCAAGATCAAAGCCCGTACCAAGTGGAAGGATGTGTACCCCTTGTTCAACAAAGACGAGCGGTATCTCAATATCCTCGGACAGCCCGGCTCGAATCCCTTGGAATTGTTTTGGGACGCAGTGGATGTGATGGACCAGAAGCTCGATGGCATGATCGTGGTTGTTGAGCAGGCTATTGTGCGGTATCTCCAGAAGAAGCAAGGGGGAGATGAAAACGGTGAAGGTGAAGGGGAGAATGGGGAGGAGGGAACCAAGGTTGATATCAAGACGTTCGTTACGCCGGAGCTTACGGAGGAGGAGTTCCTGAAGGCGTTGGAGGAGGAGAAGGATGAAGCGGTGTTGGCGTTGAGTGAGGAGAATTTGCATTTGATCTTTGAAACGGTGAGTTCTTTCGAGTTGTCCTTTGGCCGAGTTTATAAGTGGCTGACTTGTTTGAGTAGCTCCATCAACAGGCTGTGAAGCGGCAAGCAGATGAGAAACGGAGAGCGGAGAGGAAGCAGCGTCATTTGCAGGATGATTTGCGTTATGCGTTGAAGAAGTTGACTGAACCTATTGATATCAATATGAGCTATGAAGAGGTGGGTTCTTCGTTTTTCAAGTTCATTGCTGGTCTTGCTCATTGGGAGTCTTGCTAGGTAGTTCCTTTGATTGAGAATCTTCCGGAGTATAAAGCTCTGGAAGATGAAGACGGTCGTCGAGCTGCGTTCGCCAAGTTTGTCAAGCGCCAAAAGGTCAGTTGTCACTTTCGTCATTCAGAGCTGTGTCAATTGACCGTTGGAATATTGTAGGAACGCCTCAGAGAAGCCTCAGAGGACGGGAACTCTATCACTAGCAGAAAGCGCAAGGAACCCGCTCGTGACCGCGACGAGAAAGACCGCGAATGGGATAGAGACAAGGACCGTGACCGGGAGCGCGAGAAGGAACATGAACGCAGCTCGAGGCATCATCGAAGCGTGGAAGACTTCGATCATTATACGCATCGGTCATCGAGGGATCATGGGCGGGAGCGGGAGAGGGATAGAGAGAGGGATGGCGAAAGGGAGAGGGGGAGAGAGAAGGATGGGTATCGGTCGAGACATTATAGAGAGGAAGATAAGGAGGATCGGAAACGACGGTCGGCGAAGGCGGGTGAGTGGGAAGACTCGCCGAGAGGGAAGACGATACCGAGGGAACGAAGCTCGTCGTTCCATAGGGAGGAAAGGAGGGATTATGAAATGGACGACGGGCGTGCTGAAAAGGTTGGTGATTGTTTGTTTGTGGGTTGTGGGATTGAGCTGATTGGGGGGTTTTGTTTTTTTTAGAGRCCGAGGTATGATGACAAGCCTAGTGATTCTATGGAGGTTGACCAGGCTCCTGCGAAGGTGGAGAGGGCGGAGACACCGGAGGAAGGGGAGATTTGAGAGTAGCTCTTCGTCTTTACTTACATTTGTCAATGTGGGCCGTTGCGACGGCGTGGTATACGAGTCCTTTCATTTTCTTTGCATGAATGTATATTTTGAAAGGAGTATTATCAGGCTAGATGTATGCAAGTCATAGCGAAGAAAAGTAGGTTCACATCCTAGCGTAGGCGAGAATTGGGGTGACCATTATTAGTTCGTTAGGGTCTTGACCTTTGCAGCTCGTTCGAAACCTCGCGTGATTCGCGCTCGCACTCGACACAGTCACCATTCTCTAGTGTCGTCAAACGCGGAACCATTCCAGGCGTCTGTGGCGGGCCTACCAATCCCATGACAGTGAAGACATCACCTCAGGTTGCGTATGTAGGTGTCTGTGGCTTAGGCCGGTTGGCTGTGGATGATAACTCAACGGGCTCAACGCATGTCCAAAGGTCGCCGACGTTGGGCCTCCTCGAATTCGATCTCTTGAGAAACAACGGTAATGCCAGACTTGAGACTCGGAACGGGTGTATTCTTCGACGGTGTAGAAGTTGACGCAGGGGTCTAATTCAACGTTGAATTACATGCATGGGACTGGACCCTTCGAACGAACGAAGGGGGCTCGGGTGACAAGGGTCAATGGGGCGCATGAGGAGAAGAGACCTGAGCAGTGAGAGGTTCTAGTTTCAAGGTAAGTGCATGCTCCACTTAATTCAAAGGAACTCGGACTCACTGTGGATGTGGCATTGTGAGCCCATCCTTGCTGCCAGATCAACACTGACATTACGGGTTTTCACAGCGTTCGGCTTCGCGATAGCAACGCCAACTACAAGACGAAGGGTAAGAATGTTGCGTATATGAGAGGGAAAGGTGTGGGTGAGCGCCTGGGGATCACTTCCTCGCGCGTTGAATCCGTTGCTGATAGACAAGATATGAAAAAAGCGCTGGACGTGTATGGAGAGATCGTAGGGGACTCGAGGGGGCATGAAAACATTGTCGATCCAAACAACCACGTCTTGCTCTTGGTTTTCGAGGAGCGGAAAACAAGATATCATTGCAAAGTAACCAAAGGAACTATAGACTGAATGCATTACTATGAGGGTGGTGATGGCGTTTCTGCTGGTACTTCGATAGGACCTATGCGAAGACGCGTATATGGCTGCTTGTGGGTGATGGTCTTTTGGTAGCCCTTTCTCCGCTTCTTTTTGAAGATGTATTCCATCTTGCCTTTGGTGTGTTCTAGGACGGTAGCTTCGACTTTGACGCGGGTCGGGGGAATGACGGGATTGCCGCGCAGAGTATACTCGCGTGAACCAAGTTCATGGATCTCGTTGAGCGCGAGCACGTCGCCGACTTTGACGTCGCGTAGCCGGGGGACGGTGAGGACATCCCTCGGAGCAAGAAGGTATTTGCGACCGGCTAGCGACGCGATGATGTATTGGGATGGTTGAGAACGGACGAGCTGGAGTGCGGATGTCGTGTTTGCGGCGTCTGTGTGCAGTGTCCGTGAGGCAGCATTTCGTAATGAGGCCGCTGTTTTGTGCAACACGTTGGCTGGAGTGATACGAGGAGGCGAAGGGAGGGACTGACCTAGCCTGAAAACGTTGAAGGACATTTGACGGAATCGCCAGGCGCCAAGACCGTTTTCCGTGTCTTTTTGGATCGCGAGGCGTGTGGGAAGAGAATTGGATCGGCGCCTGAAAGGGCAAGGCTGGCTCCGAGTCTTTCCTAACGCCGAAAGTTGCACCGTCAAAAGTTCAAAATCACCTTTTACCGTTCTCTCTCTCATCATCTCTTCCCCTTTCCCTTTCGACAAGGATGCACAGAATCGCCCTTAGAAACGCAGTCCGCTCACGTCTGGTCACCTCCCAGACACAGGTTCGTCATTTTCAGCGGCATTTTGCTCGCTTTTTCTTCCCTGCTCACCCCGACTTCCAGAGCGCCGTCGCCGCACGGTCCTATGCTACTGCAAAGCCTGGTATGCATAACAACAATGCACGGGCCTGCAGCGTACTGACGCGTTCTCCCCTTCAGCTGCATCCGAGGTTTCTTCAATCCTCGAATCACGCATTTCGGGTACCTCCGTTAGCGGAAATGTCGAGGAAACCGGTCGCGTCCTCAGTATGCGCTTCTCTCTGCCTTCCCACCAGCCCTGTCTCATCTCNTTTTTTTAGGTGTCGGTGACGGTATTGGTCGTGTTTGGGGCTTGAAGAACGTCCAGGGTGAGCTCTTCACACAGCGTCCACTTTTTCCACCTCCGGAAGCTAACGGCGCACTCGTTCACTAGCCGACGAGATGGTGGAATTCTCCTCCGGTGTCCGTGGCATGTGTCTCAACTTGGAAGCCGACAACGTTGGTGTCTCCATCTTCGGTAATGACCGTCTCATCAAGGAAGGTGACACTGTCAAACGTACTGGTCAAATTGTCGATGTCCCCGTCGGTCCCAACCTCCTTGGCCGTGTTGTCGACGCCCTCGGAAACCCCATTGACGGCAAGGGCCCTATTGAGGCTGCTGAGCGTCGCCGCGCTTCCGTCAAGGCACCCGGTATTCTCCCCCGTCGCTCCGTCAACCAGCCTATGATGACCGGTCTCAAGCCCATTGATGCTATGGTTCCCATTGGTCGTGGCCAGCGTGAACTTATCATTGGTGATCGTCAAACCGGAAAGACCGCCGTCGCCATTGACACCATCCTCAACCAAAAGCGATGGAATGACGGTCAGGACGAGACCAAGAAGCTCTACTGTGTCTACGTTGCTGTCGGACAGAAGCGTTCCACTGTCGCCCAACTTGTCCAGACCTTGGAAGAGAACGACGCCATGAAGTACACCATCATCGTCGCTGCCACCGCTTCCGAGGCTGCCCCCCTCCAGTACCTTGCTCCCTTCTCTGGATGCGCTATGGGTGAATGGTTCCGTGACAACGGCAAGCACGGTAGGTTTTAATATTTCTTTGCTCATGTTCCCTCCTACTCACCTGGTGGACACAGCTCTTATCATCTACGACGATTTGTCCAAGCAAGCCGTTGCTTACCGTCAAATGTCTCTCCTTCTCCGTCGTCCTCCCGGTCGTGAGGCCTATCCTGGTGATGTCTTCTACCTCCACTCCCGTCTTTTGGAACGTGCGGCCAAGATGAGCGACAAGTTCGGTGGAGGTTCTCTCACCGCTCTTCCCATCATTGAGACCCAGGGTGGTGATGTGTCCGCTTACATCCCCACAAACGTGAGTATTTCCCCCTCTGTGTCGCTGATGCATAGCTTAAATGTTTAATGTATTAGGTTATCTCCATTACCGACGGTCAAATCTTCTTGGAAGCTGAACTCTTCTTCCGTGGTATCCGCCCTGCTATCAACGTCGGTCTCTCTGTCTCCCGTGTCGGTTCCGCTGCCCAGACGTTCGTACTGTCTTGCCTCTTTCTATACGTTCCCTAATAAGCTCCCCTTTTACAGCAAGATCATGAAGAAGTTCGCTGGTTCTCTCAAGCTCTACCTCGCTCAATACCGTGAAGTCGCCGCCTTCGCCCAGTTCGGTTCTGATCTCGATGCCTCAACGCGTTTCCTCCTCAGCCGTGGTGCTCGTTTGACTGAACTCCTCAGTATGTTGTCCTTGGTCCGCGTGTAGATGTTTTGCTAATACATCCTTTCAGAGCAAGGTCAATACCAACCTCTGCCCACTGAGATCCAGGTCCCTATCATCTACGCCGGTGTCAACGGTCTGGTGAGTACCTTGTTCGTTGTTGAGGCCCTTGTAACAGGTCGCTAACTTTTCCCCCCCAGCTCGACTCCATCCCCGTTGAGCAAATCACCAAGTGGGAAGCTGAGTTCCGTGCCCACCTCACCGCTACCCAGGGTCCTCTGTTGGACCAGATCGCTATTGGCAACGTCACTCCTGAGATGGAGGCTCAAATCAAGAAGGTTGTTGAGGATCACGTCGCTTCGTTCTCATCATAGAGTCTTTTTATCTACCATTAGCACTTGCTAAACAAAAATAGGAATCTACATTATTCTTCCTATCCAGAGTCTAGTCTGAGTATTATATTGAGAGTTCCTAAGCCCGCAATTGAATGGGTATCGAATTGTTTATTGGTACGCAATAGGTAAGGAAGTGAGTTAAGAGCAACTTCTAAGGTTTTATGCGTAAAGGCGTCGTGCAGTTGCTGCTGCGGTGGCAGCGAACACGGGTGCGAGTCGTTGCGGGCGACGATTGTTGATGGCAGAGGGTTTCTTGAGGACCTTGCAGATGGCTATTATGCCGATTCGATCCAATGGCGAGTATCGCCACATAGAGGTGAGGAGCTTCTGGATGTCCTCGTCCAAGCCTGCCTCGGCGGCCTCCTCTGGGTTACGAGGTTCTGGGAGGACACCACGTAGGACATCTGCGGTGACGAAGACGTCGTGGCTGTATTGGAAATACGGGGCTTCGCCAGTCAAAATCTGGAAAAATTGATCTCTCAGTTCTCGGTCCGTTTGGGAGGGTTGGAAGTAGACATACCTCAAAGATGGTGGATGCCAGAGAGTAGATGTCGTTGCATGGGCGTAGGGTACCGTCGGCGAAGGAACCGCGATCGGTTGGGTAGGAAGCGAATGCTTTGGGGTTGAGTAGTTCTGGGGCTGCCCAGCGGGAGTATTGGAGAGCGGCGGGCATGGTGGGGTCCATTTTGACGGGATCGACACAGGTGAGGGCGAATTCGCCGAGGTAGCATGAACCGTCGGGGCGGACGAAGACGTTCTCCTATGGTCAAGGATTAGTTAGAGAGAGGTGGGGTTGGGTATTGAATAGGATAAACGTACCCCTCGGATGTCGCCGTGCACGAAGATGGGTGCGTCCCAGCCTTTCTGTGGGTCGTGGAGGTATTTTACGCCTTCAGCGATTTCCAAAGCCTAGTATGACCGTTGAGTTAGTCTTTACGGAGATGATGAGTTGTGTTACTACTCACGGATTCCAATCTGTTATGGTCAGGGTGTTCCCGTATGTATTGCATGATGTTCTGGCCGTGCCCAACCCATGGCGAGATGAAGAGAATAGAGGACGCGTCTTCAGTTGTGCCGATCGAAAGCAAGGAGATGATGTTCGGATGGGGTGTGATTGAGTGCCATTCGTCCAGTCTCTGGGCGAATTCCTGGGACGTGTAATGTCAGTACGGAGTATACGGCGGAACAGAATGGAACGCACTTTGATTTGACGCCTCCTTTTGGAAGAGGTGAAGGATATTCTCCTAACTCTGACCGCATCACTGGACGAAGTCGTCACTTTGCAAGCGTCCTGTTCGACGAATACGTTAGGAAAGCTGAATCAGCTCCAGCGAGATATACTACGTACCACATTCCGTTGGCATTCCCAGTCAACTTGGATATCCGAGCGACATTTGAGCCACGAGCAGCGTCGCTCCAGTATTGGTATGGCCGGGATGGAAGCCTCATGTTCAAGGAGGACGGTCATAGATGAGGTGTAAGTATGTTTTGAGGGGAATTATTAGCGAGCAAAACGTAAGAGCGGGACAGGCTTCTTATATGATGATGCTGTGGCCATTGCCACCGCCATGCCATGCATTGACACGAAGAAGTCATTCCGGCTTGGTCAATGCTAGGCGATCATCTCGTATGGCCGTATTCAAGCGATAGCTGACTGGGCCTCAGCGTTTCAACAGCCTGCAGTGGCCATAACAGCAATGCTGGAAAGAAGGCTGTTGTGGTCACTAATATAGTTCCGTCGGGCCAAGCTGAGGCGAGTCTATTAGTTATCAAAGGTCCGACGAATGCTGTACACGTTGCCATCCGCCACAAATTACCGTTTTACGGAAACAAAAAGTAGATAAACGAAAGAGTCGAAAGAGTAGTTTGATTAGCCCTCCGATGATACCGTCTCTGCATCATCTATCTCGTCGTAGTCTTCATCTTCGTCATAATCGTCATAGTCATCGTCGTCACCCTCTTCCATTGATTCCTTCAACTATAAACTATTGAGCRKCNTATYCATTGARRTARGTAGATCGGCGCACCATTTGGACCAATTCGTGACATTCATTTAGATGAGCCATGACTATACCCTGYCCCTCGGGAATAACACCATCTACCCCAACRAACTTGCCGTCTTGACGYAGCGARTCAATCTTGTGTAGTGCAAGTTGATACTAGCGRAGAACGTTGATYGRGTGCARGTAAGGAAGGGMGAAGCTTGRGTACGTACTGGGTATAGATCGCGGGGGTTGAAAGGACCACCATGTTTGAGAACYTCATTGAGACATTTCTTCACGGTCGAAAGCTTGTTTGCCTAAATAGTGRCAAGTGAAGARTGKGACATGGACAATCRGAAAAGCAACTTACRATCGGCATCAATTCTTCAGAGACGGGCTCACTTGATGACAAKAGTCGGTAGATCAAGCCGTARCAACGCCGCARTATGTATAGCAAGATCTTGAGGCGATTGAGTAGATGCTAGAAAACTGGGGTAYCCTTTGAATTGACCTACGTATTGGCCAGAAGGTCGATTACCTTCTGAATCAACAAACTTGCCATCAATCCGCATTTTATCGATTTCCTGYAAGCTGAGCGAGTARTTCCAGAGGTCGGTTTCCCTRAGAGTCCACCGATGTGTTAGAACCARGTGTTCCAAGTCTTGACGTATTTCRCTGAGACGATCATAGATGGGTTTAAGCGATGAAGCCACATTTTTGGAATCTTCCTGRGCTTTGATYTCCTGACATATTTCGAAGCATTCTTCAAGGAGRGATGARCAGACGGCRGAGGAGCTGGTKATTACACCYGCAGGTCCAGTGAATTTGCCGTCGACACGCTTCCTGAACGCTCGTAAGTCAGAAATARGGTAYRTAGAGAGSACTMGTTTGYACTCNACGAATCTATTTTTCGCAGTTCATCTTGTAATGGCTTCAGCTCCGCCTTATGCGGGCCAGGTTTAGCAGCAAGGGTTGCTAATTGCCGACGWATAGTTACGAGTCGTTGGTGTATGGGAACAAGTTCGGGCGAGAGKACGGCYAATGAATCTTGGAGACCTTTKACCATATTTTCTGAGGAGGCGTKTAAGGACAAGATGCAAAGGRATGAAAAGTTAACCAAACCGCATTCGTATAGCTGGCGTTCTAGTAGCCTGGTAAGAGCTTCGTGATGTTTGTTACTCTCCGCGTCGTGTTGAACAATCTGGCGAAGATCCTTAAGACGCCGATGAAAGGGAGCAAGATCGGTTTCATTATACACGCCCGATTCGTCCATATGATTGAGAATTTGCTAAAAGGATAGAATGAACTATAAGCGCGGGGTAGATGAGAAGGATTGGGGATGCCATTTACTTTCATAGAAGCAATTTGCGAGTAAGTTGCGGGAGCATCCCTGGTTTTCCCTATTGTCAGGTAGAAGAGGGAGAGCAGGCTAAAGACATCAGCCAGAGTTGTGTCAACCCGATTGTTATAAGTGGCGTTGTCGTCTCGAAGATCGTTGAGCTTCGTTACTAGCAGACGTACTAAAGGTGAGAAGGGATTGGTCATAGAGTGTGGATCCATGCAGACCTTGCTTGACCACGGCTTGGTAGAGGGAATTGACATCGGATTGTTTGATGTATTCTCCCCTGTCCTTCTTGAGAGCMGTAAGGCGGTTGCGAATACTACGAGGAGGCGTTCAAGGATGCATCCACCACAAATCGAAGGTAGGAAGGCATACTTTATGAGTGATTCAAGAATGGGTAGCTCTGATGTCAAGGTTCAATAAGATTTTGGAAATACGACTCGTTTGACGGTTTCCGACCTTCTTGAGGCACCGACATGGCTCTGAGGTGCGAGAGAGATGGGATGAGAAAGGGACGAGGAGGAGAAGGACGAGGAAGTATGAAGTCGCTCGGCACTGGAAACAAAGGGGCTGATTCTCACGGGTGATTATGACTGCCTTAAATAGCATCAAGGCGGTTTCATTCCTCCCTCCAACTAGACAATCGTTTCAGCCAATGGATAAGATCAAAGAGGTACGTAGCCCATCCAAACTGCCTAGCGCCTCTCACACTCCCCCAGAAACTCGCCGCCCTTCGCACCGAGGCTGATAATGCCGTCGACCGCGCCGAAAAGGCTGAGGCTGAGGTCAAGAAGCTGAAGCAAGAGCTCACCGAACGCGAACAAGAGATCTCGTCACTCAAACACCGCCTGGATAAAGCATCAGATGAAAACGACTCGCTCGAAGAAAAGGTGAAGGAGCTCCGAACCTTCCAGAACGATGGCGAGAGCACCAAAACCACGAACGACAATCTTAATCGCAAGGTCGCACTGCTTGAGGAAGAGTTGGACGCAGCGGAGCAGAATGTTAAAGAGACGGTCGAGAAGTGCGTAATYCGACGYGCTGCCTCGTGCTCGTCTTTGATACTGAAGCCATTGCTTAGATTGAGGCAGGTTGACGTTAAAGCTGAGCACTTCGAACGCCAGGTTCAGCGGCTGGAGCAAGAACGAGAAGCATGGGAGAAGAAATACGAGGTGCCTGTGTATCCCTTTCTGCGTCAACCTGAGCTGACCATTGTCTTGATATGCAGGAGGCTGAAGCTAAATATAAAGCATCGAAGACAGAACTTGACGACCTTGTTGCAACCATGGAGAACATCTAATTCGAGCCATTCACTTTATGTTTCTCTCGTGCAGTCATCGCTCATCATCAGGACTCTCAATTATCTTACGGAATCTTTATATCGTGATATGCATGAAACCGTGTTCAATTCAACTGGATCGATGCTACGAGTATTTAATCATTCATCCTTGAAGGCCAACGAAACCGAATTCACACAATGTCGCTCGTCCGCTGTGCATTGATGTTGGGATCAATTGATTTGGGGTGGATCGAGAGAGGCACGTACTTGGGGTTGGGAAGCCCTCGCCTTTGAAGACATGGCCCAAATGGCCACCGCATGCYGTACATGTAATTTCTATGCGGGTCATGCCTAGGGTGCGGTCTTCATGGCGCGAAACAGCGCCAGGAATGGCTGAACCAAATATGTAAGCCATGTTATGAATCATAAGAACGTAAAGATATCGCACCATCGAAGAATGCTGGCCAACCGCAGCCGCTCTGACGACAAGTGAAACAACATTAGRCAGRTTGGGYGGAAGTGATGRRCGATGGNCTTACATCAAACTTGGTTGCACTTTGGTACAATGGCGTCCCGCAGCCTGCGCAGCCATATACACCCTGAGCTTTGTGTTTGTTGTATTCACCAGTACCGGGCCGTTCTGTGCCCTTCTCGCGTAAAACTCTGAACTAGAGGNTTTTGATGAGCTGAGAATCATTTCGCCGAGGGAGGTTGAGGTACCTGTTCTGGCGACAAGATGGCACGCCATTCAGATTCGGATTTCTGTGTCGACATTGATCTTTGTTGTGTTAAGAGGCGTCTAGTGGAGGAGAGGAGTAGATAAGTAGAACGCATGCAAGGACTGGGACTTTTTATGYGCCCGACTTGCAGAAGCGGCGGTGCGTAAAGCATGACGCAAATTATTAAGACAGCTACCGTGATCACATGATKGGCACGATCTGGCGACAGACTGCGTCCGCAGGCGCATTGCATTGCTCCTAACGTTACAAGTTATGCTAGGTGGATGGAACTCTATCAATGGCTGAGTTACGGAAGCTGGACTTGTCATGCATGGAGTCTAGGTTTCAGGTATTCAGGGTTACAAGGTTCCTCAGATGAAGAAGAGTTGACTGACCGTTGTTGGACTTGTATTCCATGATAGTTGTTGTGGGTAAATCCAAAACTCTCCGAATACTATCCCTGTGATCGTCTCAGGCTTCAGGTGCGTGTCAATGGGAAGATAAAACGGCCAGACTCACCGAATCCTCTCCCTGACTTTCGGGTCACCATCGACCCTATTCCAGACACTGACGATATCTTCGCTCTGTCTTACACTTATGGTGCAACCACAGATTTCTGGCCAGTCAGAGTCAGTATCGCTTTCGTCTTCCCAGCTGGGACTGCCATCTTCTGGCGTTCGACAGTCAGAGAACTGGTCACCGACTATGGCCATGATTAAATTTTCCCAGATACGATCAGCGACGCCTTTCTTCAAACGAATGATCCATTTGCCTCCAGAGAGGTTGAGAGGATCTTCCCAGACAGGCCGGCGGATGCCAGAATGAAAGAGAAGGTAATCAGTGGTAGGCTGGAGGGCTGAGGGTGGAGATAGATGGGTCCAAATGGACCAAAAGGATTCGACCTACACGAAAGACTGAGGGTAAGCCAAGTGAGCAAGGAAGCAGTAGAGAAGGACGGCTCACCGAGCTGAAAGCAGATATTTTCTTTATACCTTCCTCATAACTGATAATTTTGTTTCCTGGAGTTCTTTGTTGTCGGAACCAGAAGACCCATCTAGTTACACGTCAAAAGGATACATAGAGCGAGCATTSTGAGCCACGAACATACGTGTTTTTGAGAGGATGAACGGCCGAGGGATCTTCCTTCGGCTGCTGCTGAGCGGGGGTAGCGGCGAGCTTGTAGGATGTTTGGCGGGGTTTTGTAGGGGTTGTTGTCGTTGTCGTTGCGGCCTGCGTCGTCGGGGCGGATATGTTAGCGAGGAAACGAGAGTTGGGTTGATTGGAAAAGTAAGACATGAAAAAGAGAGTATGCAGGATTACGTAACGCCCAACACCTCTCTTCTCCTCCTCCTCGATGAAGCTCACTCTGCGTCCGGAATGGCGTTTGTGGCCGCTCTCCTCCTTCCTCGGCGTCCTTGACTTGAAGACGGGCGTCACAATCGCCCTGCTTTTCGCGGTCAGCYTTYGTGTCGCGCTTCCCTCAAATCTCCGTGTAACRTATGTYYKCTAGCTTCTCAACAAAGTCGCAGGCGTGTACGGTCTCATAGCCGTCGTCACTGGCGCAGGAGGCTCCTTTGCCCAGCTCAGCTTATACATATACTCGGTCATAGCACTCGTTGCTTTRGTTTGGGGGCTCAATGCAGTTAAAGAGGTGTGGTACCCTCCTTCGGCCTTGTCGCAGCGTTTCATTATCAAACCCAATAGGAAGATCCAAAGCACACACTCTATTTCGCCCATCTCTTCTTCGCAGACCACATCGTTTCCACCGCTTGGACYGTGTTCTTCGCCGTAATTTGGTGGCTCTACACTCCRCACGATGGTCGTAGGCAGGCMAACTCAGAAGCCCAGAAAAAGGTGATGGAAGGCGGYCCGTCCAGCAACATGACGGATGCAGAGCGTGCCGCMGCAGCAATGACAATYTGGAACCAAGAAAAGGGCATGGCTGCGGTTGTCATCATCGTCTCCTGGTTAACCAAGGTYGGTGTGTCCAATCAACCGCAGCAACGCGAGAACTCATTCTGTTTAGATTTACTTTGCTCTTCTCATCTACTCCTACGCCTCCCATCTCCGGAAAGGCTCTTATCGATCGCTTCCACACGCTCGTTCTCTATCKACCGCTCTCCCRTCMAGCTACGAYTCTTCTCTGCTTCCTGARGGAGACGAYGATGTCGAAGAYTTCTACCACAACCCATTGCGCACGCCGAATACTGGMAATTCGATCTCKAGCTTCGCTGATTTCGTCAGTGCTCCAGGTCGGGGCCATCGGTCCAATTTTTCCACATCRTCTCGAACSGCTCCTGCAAAATTTTCAAACCCTCCGGGCGTGGAGGATCACGAAGAAGTGCTTTTCGATGAAGGAGAAGGAATGGGCTCTCGGAGTCATTCCAAGCTTGGCACTGATGAAAGTACGACAAGTGTTGATTCACTGGATACCAGTTATAACCCCACAGCATCCACAGGTTTCGGTCGTCGTTAGRAGTCTTTGGAATATACCCCTTCGCTGTTTCTGGTTGATGGATGACTTGSACAACACRCTTGAACGCATTCCCCCTCGCGGGCATTCTAATTTACGCGYAGAGTTCGCAGTATCTATGTTGTTGCGCGGCTTGCTACCGGCGTGGTTTGCCTCATCTCCTCCGCGATTGCTGCCTCGCGTTGTCGCATTCTYTTTGCTCGTGGATTCAGGATCATGGCTGCAATCAACACCACYGCGTCCAAAACCTAGGAACGTATGAGAATCTGGATTGGCMCAYGGAAAGGCAAGTATGGGCGRACATACGATTACGAGGGTGTATGTCACCCCAGCAACAACGTCAAACTCCTCTTTGAAGGCCAGTGATAGGTCGGAAAACACTCCCCCCATCATATCAACAAACATAAATGACAGCGAGATGCCAACAACYTCCCYATGCTTGTAAATCTCCCAATATTGGGGGAACAAGGCGACTGAGATAATGGCCGAACTAATTATTCCGAACGCCATGACACCCCTTCTGTCCCCCGAATTGTATGATGGCTKATCSTAAGGTGAGGCTATGGAGAACGGYCGCGTTRTGGAGACGTACTCTGAGYGCAAACACCATGGCCRCTTCKAGGCCACCCAGAAGTGAGAGTGAAACTAGAAGAATCGCCACTGCCTTTCTTTGGGATATACGTCGACCATAATACAAGCACTGCAYGCACAAAMCCACGGTAAGGAGGGGGTCANTATAYCGGTCGGCGGAGAGGACAAACCTGTACCCATGATACTATGGATAGGCAGCCGAAAAGTTGTGGCTGGAGGATYAATGGTATATTGAGGTTCTGAACGATAACATATACACCAAGGAATACAGCCGCAATCCCCCACAAAAGGCTACATCGGTCAGTACTCAGAGGAAGGTCATAAAGCGGTCCGGGGGGAAAGACGCACACCAGCCAGGGCGATAGGCCCTCCGTGGATTTTTCACGCCAACTTTTCCAKATCTGTGGAATTAGCTGGGCCGTCCAACAAACAGCTCCTGTACAATGTTCAGCATTCTTGACTATATAGACTGTGTTCTACGCACCCAAGGTGCCCAGGACATTCTCCGCTACCGGGTTCACGGGCATTGGGGACAATTGTCAACATCAATTGGTCAGCATAACGGAGAAGCAYCGTASKACRRSRGKNNNGTGTATTACAGNTNNGWAAGNCAACRAGAAAGCAATTCACGACGTGCAAGAATGACACGGCTACAAAATACGTAGGTACACGTCGCATGAGAGAGTGGGCCTTCTACGTGAAGTACGCGTTTCCGTAATAGAGTCCCGTCACTGCAGAGGTGGTTGCAAGTATAGCAGGAACTGGGCCTTTCGCAACGCGTGGAATGGAAGAGACAAAGAGCAATGCCGATGCACCTGAGTGAACGCGGTCAGTTCCTTGGCCGTGCGTGTCTAGGAAGGGGGAAGTCGCTTACTCAAAGCACCACCAACGCCATTGGGTGTCCCGTTGCGAATGTTATTAGCACTCCATAGGTAAAGAAGTCCAACGCTATGCAAGTTAAACTTCCGCAGGGCATATCTTGAACGGAGCATACCTAACACCAGCTACCAAAGACGGGATAGAACGCGTGCGAGCGAATCCGGTAATGCCTCCAACGAGACAGAGGCCACCCATAATATACGCCGGGTATGCTGACTAGAAGGGTTAAGCATACAAGTTTTCGGCTTGACGAGCRACGATGCTGACCATTTCTTCAGTATCAATAGGGAGAATGTAGGAGGATGTAGGAGGAGGTCAGAAAGGCTTGGGAATATTATTATTTATTGGTGAGCGAACACGTGAGAATGTGAACAATAAACAATGTCACTTCCAACTAGAAACGAAGAATATCAATCCAAAGAGTATTGGTCCGTCATCAGCAACTTTGGAGGTTCTTGGTACTCAAAGATGATAGGATAGGAACAAAAGATATACAGAGTGCGCTTTTCCCGTCCTGGATCTTTGCCGGCCTCTTACTTCGATCCAACAGCGAAGAATCCTTCGAATGGTTTAAATCATACGACGACATATCCCCCATAATCCGCCAGTTGATACCCAGCAAATCTTCTCGCATTCTCATACTTGGATGCGGGAACTCGAAGCTGTCGGAGCAGGTTTGCACCGATGACACTCCCCCGGCATATCTCCATCCTCATCGTACCAATTAGATGTACGACGACGGCTATACGAGTATCGTCAATGTTGATGTGAGTATGTCCTACTTCTACCATTGTATCGCAATTCACACGGCTTTGAGCTTAGTACTCCAACGTTGTTATCACCAAGATGCGGGATCTACATCAAGAGACGCGACCACAAATGACTTGTGAGTATGATGTTGACCTAGACTTCATGCTATCCAAACTCTGGTTTGAACCAAGGGTTGGAGATGGATATCCGCAAGTTGGACTTCGAAGACGGTTCGTTCGATGTTGCCATTGACAAGGGTGCGTGTTGCAGAAGGACCTGTCTCCGTCGTCTGATTGAGAATAGGTACAATGGATGCCATGATGACTGCGAAAGGGGATGTTTGGGTAGGCGAACCCTGACGCAAGTGGGCTCAAGGCTTACGCTCTATTACATAGGACCCACCGGAGCAAGTGATTGAAGATTGTAACCGTGAAGTCAGTGAGGTGATAAGGCGAGCCTCTCTCATCTGGCTGTTCCATCAACTATTTGTTGACGGTGCTCTTGCAGAGTTCTGAGAAAGGGCGGCGGCACATTCCTATATTTGACTTTTGGACAGCCCCACTTCCGAAGACGATACCTCACGAGACCAGATACGACCTTAGAAGTGAAGGAGATAGGCGATTTGTTCCATTACTATCTCTATACTGTGAAAACATGACTTGGTATCATCAAAAGAGAAANTTTGACATTTTTGTAAAAGTCGACCATAGGGTTCTCCCCGTTTTGTAGGCTTGTTGATTCTAGTTCGCCATACGTTTCGAGGAATTCTGCATGTGTGAAGACACTGGACTTGCGCTCTCCTACGGGGAGGCCACTAGCGGATGCCACGCCGTCGACCGGGAGCCGTCGGTCTCGTGAGGAGAAGAAGTCGGCGCCGAGAGTCATCGAGGATGAAGAGAGCGTGAGGGGGTTGTGGTATTCAGGGAACGGACTTTGTGATGAGGAGGTGGGTGAAGGTTGAGCCAGGATCCACTCGTACATATCTCGGAGGGCCTCAAAATTAGTGGGGAAGAAGATATCGAAGTAACCGGGTTGAACGAGTAGCGTTGAGCAGGGAACAGTAACGTTCCTTAGGCGGGTTTGCACGACGGGAGCATTGTATCCGGGAACTTGATTGGGAAGGGTGGAGAAGTCGGAAAGAAGCAACCGATGGCGAGGGAAATGGGATCTGAGGGTCCTAAGAAGGCTCAGAAGGCGTGTCGGAATATATTCAGGACTCGAAAGGTTAGCGGCAAGGGGCAGATTTGAGTAAATCGATCGCAACAACGGAGATCGCTGGAGTACTTTGGCGGCTGCTGGGGACTGGCCAAGCTGCCGGCGCATATCTAGAAAGGACGCGACGAGATGGTCTGTAACGGGGGCATACTCCATATCGAAGTCGCCGCTCTTGTCGATGACTACATAGCCCTGCTTAGGCTGGAATGTGCGAAGGTCATATCTAATCAAGTCGTGCGCAAAGTTGTCCTAAAGAGCCACGTGGGGGCTTTCAGTGAGGAACGCGTAGCCTCAGAAAAACGGAACGCACAATGACTTCCATCGCTAGGAAGAAACACGGAGCCGGCTCCCTCGTAGTCCAGTGGAAAATGCTCTTATTAGACACCCTGACACAGGGATGGAGGGGACGCAGCTTCCGTTTCTGTAGGTTGGCTAGGTTGGCACTGATCTCAATAATGTTGTAACGCGTACGCTCATAGACATCCGGGTACTCTTCTTTCAGGTAGTTCAGGATGTCTAGCGCCAGGGTGCCATTGCCCGCACCAATTTCGTAGATGGTGAAGTCTTCGTAGGGGAAATACTTGAGCAGGTATTCGGAGACTAAGCATTGTGCAATGGCTCTGCCGTACCAGGGCTGAGAAATGGGGTCAACGAACGACACGCAGCAGAGGCAAAAGGTCACACACCTTGAAGAGCTCGGTTGGCGTGTGCCAAAGCTGCTTCCCCGGACCCGTATGCTTGTCCTGCCCGTACCCAGCGTACTTTTTTGCGACCTCCTCCTGAAATTCGACGGCATCTTTCAGGGAATGAAAGTCGAACGGCGAATCCACGGTGTCGAATATGGTAGCTTGTTTGGGGAAGTAACCATAGTTCGGATTGTACAGCGAGTCCTCGATAAAGTCCCGGACGAGCATTTTTACACCGCTAGGTGGCTTGTCGCCGTCTTCCAAGTCGTTTGCGGTCACAATCGGGTAGGAGTTATAGTCGGAGGTGTCATGGGCAACGAGGGGCGACTTGTTGTAATTCCATTTGTCCGTCCGACCGCGTTCTGAACGCGTAACGGAGGTGGAAAGGTGCGCATTGAGCTGGCGACGGAAGCAAGGAGGACGCGAATGGACGATGCGCGTTCGGAAAGGGCATCCATGCAACCTCATTCGAGTCCGTCGCGAAAAACGGAGACGGGCGCTTAGCTCCTCAATCTCCCTCCCCTATTTACGACCATGACCAGCGACTCGGGCGACCCCAAAGCTAACTCGATTCGTAAAATAGAGACATGGATGGCTTCGAGCGCTGTAGCCAGAGACGAGATTGCCCGAGAAATGGTCGCAGGTGAGTTGGTGGTAATCAATACTTTCCAAAGCCCATAAACTGAGTATATCCATCCTTTCATGAGATATCGGAGCGGGTAATCTCACTCTCCTCGTTCTCGTCCAACACCTGGGTCCACATCTTACCTCGGAGGACGACGACATTCGAACCAAAGGTGTGTAGGATGTTCAATGATCAATATCAATAGCCAGTGCTCAAATCATCGCCACAGGTGTCGAATTCTTGTCTTCGGTCCTCCACCAGTGCGAGGCCGTGAACGTTCGGTTGAACAGACAGACGAGTTAGGCCATTCTCACTGACGTCACAGGGCATATGCTTATTGTTACGCCCTTTAGCTCATGCTTTGATTACATTCTACTGCGGCAAGCTCAGTGATACTGAAACAATTGTCCCCGCCTTGCATGGTCTTGTGGCCCTATGCAAGCAAGAGAGTTGCCTACACGGTGAAGCTCTTCAAGTAACAAATGCGTAAGGTTTCTGATGCAGTCCCTTGGCGCTTTCTGAACGCCGCATCTCTCCCAGCCTCTTTACCGAGGTCAAGATGAGAGCACTGGTTCAGAGTGTCCGCTATGATGTCTTTACCATCATAGATATCCTTCTGTCCCGCCATAGGACAGGTATGAACCTTTTTTACCTAGTGATCATATTGGCTGACAATGGTTTAGCCCTGAAGGATATGGGCTCCGCCTTCCTCTCTGGGTATACCAGCCTGGCTGAAGGAGAAAAAGATCCTCGAAATCTACTCCTTACCTTTGCCATTGATAAAGTACTTTTGGTTGAATTTGAGGTTTCCAACCACATTGAGGTAGTACATATGCTGAGATTTGAACCTTCACATCTCTTATTTGAGCATTGTAGGCATTTTACAATATCACATTCTGCTACTTTCCCATCTCATTTCGTCCGCCCCCCAATGACCCATGTGGCATCACTGCTGAAGATCTCAAAGTTAAACTCAGGTTCAGCCACATTTATTTTTAACTCTGTGTGTCAATGCTCACATGTTGAGGTAGAGATTGCTTGAGTGCAACACCTGAATTTGGAGCACTAGCGATTCCATTGTTCTTGGAGAAGCTGACATCTGGCTCCCCAATTACCAAGGTAAATGACTGTTTTTCATTGCTTAGCATTCATCATGATCACAATGTGAATTCCTAGCAAGACACATTAGATGCCTTGAAAGTCTGTCTCCCAATCTATGGGGCCAGTGTTGCACATAAACATGCTCAATCCCTTTGGAACTCTGTGAAGTTGGAGGTGGAGTTTCCCTGAGTATTCTGTTGCACTTTGTTTCTTAATTTTGCTTAGATTTTTCAACCCGTYGATCAGATGGTTGAGACACTTGCCCTTGAGGTGGTCAAAGTCCTGGTCACTACCCTTGGTGAAGAACTCCTGCCCATGGTCAACACTGATTGTATCCAACTCCTTGAGGAGCCTGGAAAGTCTGAGGCCAGAGCTTCAATGAAAATATTGCATTCATTGGCCTCTGAGAAAAGTGAGTTATGCACTTGTTTGCTTTCTTCTTTACTTCACCAACTGTGAAAAGATTCTGCCAGTGATACAATCTTCGAGAGGGCTGTTTCCAGGCTTTTAGAGGTTTTCAATGATCCAGTCAAGTCAATGGACCACCCCCAGTTAATTCTATTTATGTGCCGCCTTCTTGATGCCCAACAAGGGGCTTCCAATTTTGTGGACTTCAAAGATCAGCTCATCAATATGCTTAGCTCTGGGTTATCTTCTCCTGGATCTTGCCAAGAGGCCCTTGCTCTGCTTCAAGTCTTGTTGACAGTGCCATCTTTGCTGTCTGATGAGGAAGCCAGCTATTTCATGCAGCAGACAACCAAAGAATATCTGGAACCYAGGATAGAAACTGAAGGATATGAGTAAGTGTCTCCTTTACCATTAAGACCTCTTTTGACAGAAGCACCTCTTTAGTGAGAAAATACKGGTGTTTTGGTCTGCTCTCAGCAATCACCACTATCTCAGCAACTTTGTGCTCCCAACCCTTTTCTCACATCTCCCAGACAAGGCGCCAGATCAATCCTCAGAAGACCTGAAAACTATCAAGCATGTGCTTACTGCCCTAGGGAAGATTTGTATCCCTGGGGAGTTATTCAGAGAACTCTATGTTCACCTCTCAAAGAAATTAGAATTGGTTTGGTTCTCAAAAGATGTGGAGCAGGCCACAGCAAATTCCTGTGCATATGGATATGCCCTCCTCAAGGCAATATCAATACCTCTCCATATCAAGCTGTCAAAAAATCATGCTGATATTCCCCAGCATGGTCAAGTGCTGCTACCTCAGTTGTGCCAATGGTTTATCTATTCTGCAACCAGCAATACCCATCAGCATCTTGCCATGGAACCATCCACAGTCAAACTTGCATCCAACATTATTACAATGCTAATTCAGCCAATGTCTGCTCAGTGAGTTTTGTTCCCCCACAATGAAATTATTGAACTAACAAGGATTGCTAGACAACAGAGGGTGATTTTGGACCTTGTTTACAATGCATTTTTCAATGGCATGGTTGACAAGTTCACCCATGGGTATCCTCTAATCTCTGCAGATGTGACCTTTGCACCATTTGAAGTATCCAGTTTCTTTATTATATCCCTGGGCAGTCAATTAATTCATAATGTTTGCAGATGTCACACACACACAATAATGCACATAAATCAGTGGTTCCTCTTGCAATGGCTTGTTTCTATGCCTTATATCCTGAGGTATGTTGGATTCTGTGAAAAATGAACATGTACCTTTCATCATACAATAATTTAGGTGTCCATGCCAACTACCTCTCTTCATGACCTTGTTTATCAACTGTTGTCTTGGAGTGTCTGCACTCCTGGTCTTGATGAAAATGTAGCAGCTAGTGTTTCCCATGGTGTGGCATCATTGCTTAATAAATATGGTAGAATAACTCCATTTTTGTCACTGGAAATAATGACTGATATGAATGTTTTCAGAAACATCCTCAGACATATTGGATTCCTTAAATAAATTCTGGATCAATTGTATCATCAGTCCAGGGTTGCCACCAGATAGCCAGAGAGCAGCCATCACTGCCTGGGTTTGGGTGAGTTCTAGAGGTAGTTTGAAGTCATAGAAAAGCATTATCATCAGATTCTATCTAGGTTATCAAAGGACTGCTGTGCAAAAACCATCCATCCTCCTTTCATTTGGCCATGCAACTTTTTTCACTTTTTGATAGTACAGATTCTGCTAAGTCTGCTGCGTGGGGGATTGGGCAAGTTTTGCAAAGTGATTCAGTACTTACCAAAGCAAATCATATCAAAATCAAAGTGAGTAGTGCTCACTTTATCAACCTTGATTAATTAGACTTGGTATTCCAAAGGGGCTCCACCAACAAAAATATGTTTGCATGGTGCTTCCACATATCTATGATGGCATCAGAACAACAAGTGGTTTGCATTGAACCCATCTATATTTTCTTATAAAGCACTGAGGCATTTCTACAGAACCAAGACATGGAGCATACATCATTTCTCTTGCTTCCATTGTGCAGTTTGCTTCATGCTCCACTTATGAAACTGAGATTTCAAAAGTAAGTCAATGAGCCTGTCTCCCTTTCCCTCTGTATTAATGGCCAACCTGGCTAGCTTATACCACTGCTACTCCAAGTAGTTGACTCCCTTGACAATGAACTTCAAATGGGCATAATCACTGCACTGCATGCTGTCTCCAGCAGCAAAAGTAGTGGTGATTTATTGACCCAACATAGCTCAACTGTCATTGAAAAGATTCTTTGCTGTATCACTAGTTCAAATTCATCCCTGGTAAGGACAATCACCCTCATTACAATCAAAGGCAATGCACTCAGTGATCTTAGAAAGTACGGTGCTTGGCACTCCAATACCTAGCAATGCTTCCACAGGTCCTCCCATATACTGTGCTACACCCAGAGAAGGGGACTGTGATGCAATCACTCACATTGGCACTGGATGACCCCAAGCTGAAGATAAGAAAGGCCACAGTATATGCTCAGTGAGTTGATACCATAATACCTGTTGTTTGATGCTGAGATTATGTGAATGAAGCACAAAATGGTATGCCATTGTCTGCAATTTCTCTTGATGACATAGTTTGAACCACTTCACCAAGGTTGCATTGTCATGGATGATGATGATCAATGGGTCTTGCTGAAGGAGCTGTTGACTGAATATAGAATTGTTGTCATGATAGTGTGGAGTAGCTCTCAATGAAATTGGAAAATGAACCTAGATTGCAACAATCAGTTACAAGGTCAGAATAGTCAACCAATGCAGTTACAGTTATTTTCACAAATATTGGCACTTCTGCTGATTGACAAGGGGGAAGAGAGTGTTGCTGTTACGAAGTTTCAGAGTGTCAGAGTTGTAATGGACATGTACAAGCAAGGCCAAACAAAGTCAGATTAGCTCGGAATGTAGTTAATAGTTGCTCTCTGGTGTTGGACGACCAGTTGTCACCATTCATGTGTCTGTGTCTGTGTCTGAGCTCTCTATCTCTCCTCTCCTCCCTTCTATTTCTTTCCACCTTCAACAGAGCCACAATTAGTATGATTGCCAAAATCTATGCAAATAGCCGTCACTAAACTGAGATTCTGGTCTCATTGCTGACACATTGATAGATGGTCACTTAATGGATAGATGACTTCCCATAAGAGTTCCAAAGTAAACTATGTTCTATGTAAGCCCTGGAGTGAGACTCCCATGGTATTCAAGGATGTGTACAGTCCGTTCCATCCACTACATAACCAAGGTAAGAATGGAATGTCATTGAATGCAAAAATCTGCACATACCATACAAGTAGGCTATGGTATATAAGTTGAATATCCTCAGAGGATATATAAATTATACTCTGTTCAAGCAATCTGCACCCCTTGCAGTGCAGTACTGTCATGCACTGTGACACCGGTCAGTCAAGGAAAAAATCATCGACACTCGCGTTCTTATCTCCGGACCATCCAAAGAAACATACTGAGCTCTGGGGCGAACTACTTAGAATCTGAAAATCAAATGTTTCGTCCTCACGTTTAGAAATTAGGTGATGACGGAGTAAACAGTGAAATTCATTCACCCAACATTCTGTCACAGGCGTCCGGCCACACCCTTTTGCCTGAGCAAAAAAAAAGGACTTCATTCCTTCCGAAAACGCGCTCTAAGCCTAAGTAGGCTTACAGGAACTTAACCTAATGCGATTCCTGAGACTAGTTTACTAGTAGAAGGTTTCAGTGTGATCTCCTTTCCCCGTCATGTGATCCACACACTGCCATCCCCTCTTCCGCTTATTCCTTTGATTCCTTTCCTCGGTTCAGCCACAATCGCATTTCAATCTTTCTCGTAGCCGGCCTTAAGCTGTCCGTCGAGCGTAGACTCATTGATGTATACGAATCAAGAGCGACATAGATAATAATACGTGGTCTAGACTCTGCAGGTATCAACACTCGCACAGACGGGGATGGACAAAGTATTTGGACGGCACTCGAGGACTTTGAATCTGAGCCTCAACTTGGTTGCTAGCTATTGTTAGGGGACACTACAGCTGCTTATATACCGCCAGCCAGCATGTCAAGACAAGTTTGACATTGCACCCTTTTGGTGTAGGGGTTATATTGCATGGCTGGTGCATATGTAAGTCCCCTTACAGCTATAGGCATTCATCAAAGACAACAGTGAACACCAATGATGCCCATGAAGGGCTGCGGCGGCGCCCACTATATTGAGTCTCATTTACCAGTCAGTCTCAGGTTTTTCAATATTTATATGGCCCTTCCTTCGTTATTGACAACTATGGTGAAGAGTAGGCGACGAATTTCATGATGAGGGTGAGTACATAGGGGTAAATGCCTTATTTTCGCGCTGGGAACTCAGATATTGAGTCGAGAGGGTATTTTGGGTCACATGTATGTTAGGACCGGGATAAGTGAAGTTGAGAATTGAACGAGTTATACCTAGCTGACCGGTTTCTGTGTGTGACCGGTGTGACTGTGTGTGACAGTATTGCTGCTTGCATGGGCTGAATCACTATCAGAGCCAGAGATTCTGGAATTTCTTCCAGAGCTCTACTCTGACCCAGTACTGTCACGCACGTGGAAATGGGTTACTCATGGGTTATCCCAGCGTCGCGCAAGCTACGATTCGCTTTGAGCTGTAAGAATTACTGGAAACGATAGAGTAGCCACTGAATTACCTACGATAAATTTTCTGAGCTACTTGGGCTTGGAGAGGTGGGCGTTGACCCGTTTCCTGGTCGGTGACCCATACCGATTACGTGATAAGTGACAGTACATGGGTCTCATTTTATTGATATTGATATTTAGGGCTAGAGTTCTTTCTAATCATAAGAGAGAGCTATGCGAAGAGCTGCTCTGGGGTGATCTGTCGTCTCTCGCGGTATATGGTCTTTAGTGTCAGACTCTTCAAAGCCTTTCCATAAATAGGGGCTAAGGCCTAAGCGCGCGCTAACGAACGAATGTGATATTTGACGCGAGGATGAACCTGCTTCGTGGTTGGTGATGATGCAGATCATCGATTCTCCCGAAATAATCGCCAATTCTACGGATCCCTCTCAAGTATCTCATGATACAACGGCAAATATCCAAGGGCAGTACTTTGGACTGTATGTAATCCATTTCATTCCTCTCATCGGGTGGCGGTCTCACTTCTGCGTCACATCACAGTTGCAGTATCCGTCGCACTCCCGCAAAAGGACGAGGTGTATTTGGTCAGCAAACACATGGATTATTATAACTGTATCAGAGATCTCAACCATGTTCAGCGACCCAAAGCATCCCACCAGGAGTCATATTAGAAATCAGTCCCGTGTTGCTTTTCCAGAAGGAAGAGTACACTTCCCATGGTCAATACACAATCCTAGATCATTATACCTTCAAATGGAAGGATGGAAAAATGGCATTGGCTCTGGGACTTGGTAGGAGCCAATTGTGTAAGAAAATAATCAAATTCCTTATCTATCCTACAGGCTCCCTTTTCAACCATTCAAGGTCACCAAATGTTACCTACAAATTGGATTATGAGACAGATTCCATATTGTTCAAAAGCACGCAGGCCATCAAGCCAGATGAGGAACTGTGTATCTTCTATGGACACAATCTGTGGTTTACCAACATTGATGAGGACCAAGATCAAACCACAAACCCCGAACCTGTCCTTGATGAATGGGGTGGCTTATTGGAGATAAGCAGTGTCTCAGATGTAGAGGCTGACCTGTTCCATATCGCTTTCAATGGGAGGCATGGTGATGAAATAATCCCTGGATGTGAACTTCCTTTCTGGAGATTCAAGTTGCCCCCTGAGGAAGAAACACCTGGAAGCATACACACAAGTAGGTTTATACCAAGGTTAATGACTTCTCGTTCCTAAAATTCTTTCAGTCCCAGCTTTTGTTGTTGATATCAGAGATCCTAGAGACACCAGTGCCATGCTCAAGTACATGCATTCATCCCTGTCTTTGATTTGATTTTACTGATTGTTTTTATCACACTAGGTGGCTCAAACAATACAAGCTAGATGACAAGCTCGGACATCTAAAACGAGTCAGGAAACAGAAAAATGCAACAACTTTGACAATGCTGCTCATGGAAAACACTGCTCCACCTAATGACACTGCCCTGGCCACGGATCTACCAGAAGGTCTCTCACTCAGCCCAGTTTACACAATCCAGGTTCCAGCTTCAGTTGCCCTTACACCCATCTCACACCAGATCAAGAATGAAATATGGCCAACAGTATATGCCCCAAGGAGGAAAGATGCAATTGAAGAGTGGACCTATGGCAAGGCAAAATGGGCTTGGAATGCTATCCAAGTCCTTCTGAACAAAGCAGCCAAAGCCAAGGCAGCTGGGGAAGTGAGGAAATTTGATTGTATTGTCTGTGTCATTCAGCATGCTGAGTTTACACCAAAGATTCCCATCATTGCTCATATACCTGTGGCATTTGAAACAAGTGATGGCATATCAAAATCATTCACTGCCTGGGATACACGATCTTCTGCCAACCACCCACTTCACCATGCAGTGGTCAATATAATACACCAGGTGGCTAATCACCGCGCCTCCCACGAGAAAAGTGATGACCAAGTCATGACTACCTCAGCCAGCACTGCTGCACCAGAACGACATAATGGCTCGCACTACCTGCTTACATCCCATACACTCTTCATTACTCATGAACCATGTATCATGTGTAGCATGTCCTTGCTGCACTCACGGGTTAAGGATGTGGTCTATCTGTATCCCATGGAAAAGACTGGAGGCTGCGGTGGAGTGACATGCCTCCCAGCCATGAAGTCAGTGAATCACCGATTTGGAGTAATGAGATGGACATTGCTATCAAAAGAATCACAGGAGCTTCTCCATATAGATGACAGTTTTGATGTCTAAGTTGTCCTAATATAATAAAGCTTTGACAGTCAGAAAGGAAAACAAACAATTGCACACAGGGATTATCTATCACAATAAAAGATCAACCTCTATCCATCACAAGTCCAGCTGGACCTGGCTGGAAAAAATATCCACTCAAAATAGGGAAGTGGAAATGAGTGGAACCCACTCAAGTCCACACATTTCTACTTATTCCCAGGTGAAATCCAACTAGACTCCAGCTGAAGTTCTCTCTTTGCTTTCCGCTCAAATCCAATGGAAATGAATCCACCCATTCAAATGAGAATGAAGTGAGGGGTGGCTTAACTGTTTCCCCTAGAGGGTTCTCATCACTGGACGTGCGATTTCCTGCTGGGCATTGGGTGCTGTGTCCTCCTGGTGACTAGCTTGATCAATCAATAACAGTGCTGAGATTATCACCGAACTCTGGAATTCCTACCAAATAAATTCCAGGGTAAGCTGAGCAATGAATGAGCAATCAAGAGAGGGAGATGCATAAGTAGTGATTGGCTTGTTCACTTGCTGCCTTTCTTTCACTGCATAAATCTCGCCCGGTAGAATCCAGTGGAAGAGAGAGAAAAGAACTCATCACTTGCTGAATTCCTGTAGAATCCAGTGGAAATGGGATGGGGTACAGCGGTAGCTTGATCAACAATCACTCCAATCTCACCCGTCCAGTGAAATCCAATGGAAACCCATTGGAGCTCCACTGAGAATCCAGCTGGAAATGTCAATGCATGATGAGCATCCATGAACATCCATTGATGATCCAGCTGGAGAATGGGTGGAAATTTTAAAAGGTTTCACTCAAATCCAGAGGAATTCACTCATCTACTAGAATTCCAGCCAGATTCGCCTGTGATTGTGATGGAGCAGGAGGTGCTCAATAAAAGACATTGAACTCGCACACGGAGTCAGGAAAGGACTGATCATTCCACACACCCTTGCTGTGTCTAAATGCCCGGATGCTGGAACAGAGATAGGGGCTATTAAGTGGTTCTCTCCCTTTGACAATGACAATTAATGTTTGGAGTGGAAAACTAGTAGACCCTATCCATGGAACAAGTCATATTTTGCACAAACTTTCTGGCCTCCGGTGAAAACATTTGCACTCAATCATTGATACCCATGTTGTGTTTTGCAAGAAGTGCTAAACTTCACTTAGTCGAGTGTTGTGCTTGAATTGCTGGTGGTGGATATGTTAAAATGCATTTACACGCCCAAAAGGACAAGTGGAAAGCTCAGATCATTTCCCACAGTAAGTATCCATCTTTTCTAAACATTGAATGTTTACCAAACTGACTAAGCGGAGAGAGGTTTTAAAGGCCCATAAGTGGACTCCAAGGATGCTGCTGAACAAAGTAAATGCAAGCCAATGTAGTAAGTAGTTAAACATACTACTACTCATGGTTTCAATTGCAACAACACTCAAACTCCGTGACTAAATTTTGGAGCTGTATGATCTTCTCCTAGACTTTTAAGCATGGATTCTTGAAATTCCAAGAGATGCGCCGGTCAGTGCTTGCCACTGTCCCTGATCAATAAATTCCTCTCCGTTACCAGTTTCAAGAGGTACATTCAGTGACTTATTTCAGGAGGGGTATCAACCAATTTTCTAGCATATCATATTACTGTAAGACAACATGTCAACGACAAGAAAAACCCCAGCATCTTTTCCAAATTTCAAATACACTTGGGTCAGTCATTAGTTAGTGACACAGTCCCTCGTGAGACTTACCAGTCCTTCCTCCCACAGGCAATTCAAAGTAGTGCATTGAAAAGGGTTGTTGAGGACTGTTTATTACCACACTGTCCGCAAGGATAGGTGCAATTCCACATCAAACTAATAAAAAGAAGAATGACATCCAACAACATTTAGCTGCGCCAATATTGTGCTAAATCATGAATACGATCGAGGACAACAGTGAGGTACGAAGTTTCGTTGAGTAAGGCCTCAAAATGCTCCATGGCCTCTTCTTCAGTTAGGTCAAGGCGAAACTTTTCTTGAATTTGTTCATGGACATCCCTGTGCTTTATGTCAGGGATGTTAGCATCAACCATCAGTGCCACGAGATTGAGAATTAGGTTGGCGCTTTTCCGAAGGATTGTGAATGCGGTGAAGCAGAAGTTCTTAAATCTTGCATAGTGAGGGGACTGTGCACCACCCATACCATCAACCATTTCCTTGCAAACCTTTACAGGTGGGGGAAATGGCTTGGGATCGCGGCCCAGGATGTAACCAAAGTCAACTGAGGTAACAGATGAATAATGGAACACAGTTTCAATGATCATACACACCATGAAAGAAATGCCCTAAAGTAGACAAACATGATTAAGATTCAAAACCTAGCAACTGAAGAGATATACACTCACTTACCATCAGGAGTCAGTAACAAGTTGTCAAGGTGCCGGTCACCTACGCCAAGGAGATATGTGACAACACAATATCCCGCTGGGTGTTATGGATTGTTGATGAGCAGACCTGCAAATATGTCTAAGGTAACTCACCACAGCTCCGTACAAAGGTGTCAATGACTGAAGGTTCCACACCAGCTGTTCCAACACTGCCTTCATCTGGGTAGTGTGCCCTCAAGTAATTGAGCAGTGTTCCAAACTCGCTGACAATAGCTGCAATTGTCTTGCTGGGAATAAATTGAGCCATGCCTTGAAGTGGCCCTGTGGCTAGAACCCCATAGGGTGTAAGTTTGAGGTCAAGGTTTTCTTGCCGAAGGAGGCGGTCCATAAGGGTGAAGAGCTGGATGACAAGTTGATCCTGTCGCATATCATCCCCATCCTTGAAGATGACAGGGAACTCTGAACCATCGGCACATTGGAAGTAAAGGAGGAGAGGGTAAAGGTTTGACTTGAATACTGAGGATTTCTCTGGAATAATGCCAGTGACCTCAATATGAGCATTCAGTGGGAGGGGCAGTGGGGGCATTGAGGCTAGCCCATGTTTGCTGTCAGAAAGGAATGCCCGTAGTTTTTCAATCTTCTTTGGGCGAGGTTCTTTGGACATTCTCAATTCTTTGGCCCGTTTTGCAAGGGTTTCTATCAGAAGGCCCTGGCGCCGAATTGACTCTCGACGTTCCTCACCACCTTCAGACTGGAACAAGGTATTGACCAATAACAAGGAAAAATGGAGCATGAAGGACTTACCTTGACTATTTCATTCATGAATTTGAAAACAGCTCGTCCATACATCTTTGCAATTACATGGTCCTCAAGAGTCATTTCAACCATGAGGTACCAGTATAATCTGTTGCCAAGAATACCATTCTTGACCCCTCGCTGAATCAGAAAGTCTGTAAGCCCACTATCATCATATGATATGGCGCTGGTGGCAGATCGAGATGATCTTTGATCACTAGCGGCGTTCTCAAACTTGAGTGCTTGCACCAGCTGAAGAAGATAGAGTAGAAGTTCCTGCAACATATTTTTGGCTCAGGTGCCAATACATACAAGAAGAGACAGAGACTCACCTCATCATCAGCCCTACTAAGCTGTTTCACAGCAAAGGCACGAACCCTTGAGTCTACAGTCCCGGGACCGAGAAGCTCAAGGGCATCATCAGTGTCAATTTCAGTCCACTGAGGAAGAAGTTCTTCTACAGCTTGCTTGACCTCAGAAGAGTCCCTCCATGTCACGGACTTCAAGAATTTTGTGAGACCCCGCTTGTCCCTAACCAGATAAAAGCGAAATTTCCAAATGAGGTCCTTCTCTTCTGATGTAAGTGGTTGACTTGGTGCATAGTTGAGTATTAACTATAAAATGCACACATTCAAAAAGATCAGTAGCAAAATCATGTACTCAAAATCAGTACTAACACCTAATTCATCTCGAATTTTAGCATTGGGTTTCAGTTCTCTATCATAAGGTCCACTGCGATGACTGCGGACAAGTCGTCGGTGCTTGTCCTCAACAGGGTTCTCCCTGGAGATATCTGGATCTATGACACTCCAAAGATGAGGGTCCTGGCTGAGTGAGGATGATAAAGGTCCAGGATTGGTGGCTTGGAGAGATGATGTGTTTGTACCAAATTGTAAGGCGGGGACATTGAGGACTTCCTACATGTGAATGCACATAACTAAGTGGCAATGGCAACATGGAAAAGGCAGCTCACTGGCTCAGTGTAGATGACTGGAAAATCAAACCTTGGAAGGTCAATATATAGGAACAAATTCTCAGACTTTTCTGTCTCGGCCTGAGGAACAGAGTGCTTTCATGGATACCAGTATTTTGGGTGGAAAGCATGTGTCACATACAGAATGAATGTCTTCCATTTTCCGAAATGCCATTTTATCTAACCAATCTGATTTGGGTAGGTCACCACGCTCATACTTCTTAACCAACTATAAATTAGAAATAAGCATCCACCATTTAGACCCATCACTGAGGAGGTAAGTGATGCAAAGCAAACCTTTTCCAGTCTCCCCATCTCATCGGAGTGATCCAGTTTGCTTGGTGTATTTGTATCATTGGCTCCATCTGCCTCAACCCCAGGCCATAACCACAATCTATGTTTGCCTTGTCGCAAGGTCCTGCTTCCTTATTAACATGGTGGCTTCATTTGAAGAAGACCTATGAACCCACCATTTCTTTCCAAAGAGGCGGAAAGTAGATCCACCAAGAGGCATTGCTGCTCTGGGACCAGCAATATCCCATATAGTGAAAGTAACTTGAGAGTTCAACGGTAGATCACAGTAGCGGAGAGGGAAGGTAATCCATTCATTCCAGCTAAATATCAACAAATTGTCAGGCTGTGAAGGAACCGGTTGGGCAGTGAATATACATGTAGTTGTTCTTGAATGCTTTGAAGGATGTACGGAAGGGTATAGTGATAGGCTTGTTGTCTGCCACAATCTGGCAGGTTACATATAAGTCTGACAGTGACCTGGAAAGCACGTGAGGCAAAGGGAACTCCAACGAATAGAAAGGTGACTGTTTACGCAGACTGAACACCATGGAAACGCAGGTCAGGATTCTGAAGTAGTTCACTGAATGAGTTGGGCTTATGGATGCCTTCTAACTGAGAACTTCGGAAAGTCAATGAACAGTTAGGGAGATACTAAGTACAATGACCACACGGACATGCGCAATGTTACAGAAAATTTGAGGTCTGAAAGTTTGGCAAAAGTAAAGTCATCTCGGCTGTCCTTGTCCATGGTGGAGGTGTGAGGTCAAGGTGCTGATGATCGGCCCACGGACTGATTACGTAATGAAGCGCTCGCAAAGCGCGCTTTCAATAATATTGAACGTGCATGAGAAGGTCCAGAGATGGAAAATCCAAAATCCATTTATGCCTGCCAAGTAAAGCTCAGAATGACTTATACTAAATGACAGTGTATGAATCTATGTGTCAATATTCTGACAGTGCATTCAACAATACAACAATATCTGAATCTCTTCCTCATTGGCTATCACATGTCCAGCTAGATCCAACGGGCAAAGGAATCCCGCTAAAGTAAGTGGACTAAATGGGCTGGATTCTCCGGTCACATCCAAGCGATTCCAGCTGGATGTTCATCTTCCTTCGACACCAGTGAAGTCCAGTGGACACATCTCTAATGGAATCCAATGGATAATGAATACACCAACAGAGTCCAACAGTGGATAATTCCCTGAGGAATCCAGTGAAATTGACTGTACATAGTGAGGGCTTGAGCACCAATAGTTTGTTCAATCTGACCCTCTATTGAAAACCAGTGGCTCATCTAGTTGGAAATGGGTCTGACATTGAGCTTCGGCCATGCTCCAGTGAATAGCTGGACTGTATTCACACTGCGTGCATAGAAAGTTACTTTAAGGGAGCGGGTTCAATCAGTAACAAAATAGTACGCAAGCACGCCTCACGATAATGATTGGTTACTTCCAGTCAAAGTATCGTGCTCGGTGGGTTTTGTTACTCATTCCCAA
>JAPEVF010000024.1:136413-184156 GCA_029747585.1 Pleurotus djamor | reverse complement strand
TGGAGGAGGAAAAAGCGATGTGGGCGCAGGCGAAGGACTCGAAGCAAGAACAAGAGAATGACTAAGAACTGGTGTAGGCAACTAAGGGTGGGGATGGGAGCTGCGAAAGGGGTTCTGAAGGAGCCGGAGGCGGTGGTGTAGTTTCTGAAGGGGTCGAAGAGGTGCTGGGGATTCTTCAGGTAGTAGTAGCGTAGGTGTCAATCCAGGGTTGACCATTGAGGCTAGCTCGCTGGCCCTGCTTAAGGAGGTTGCGAGGGGGTGCAGCCCCGGTCCTGCTGCTCTGTAAAGACGRGGAAGATGCTGGATTTTTCTGAGACTGGCTCGCAAGGACACAAAGCTTTGTAGAACCTCGTCCTGAATCTCAATGTGAAATGATATTTATTACAATCAGTGCAGCGTACAACTCAAACCAGTGATAAATAGGGGTTATGTGTCTCCGCGACAAGGACGCATGGCTCGACACCTGAAAAAGGGATCCGTAGGGTCAGAATTGATGATTGCGCACAAGGGAAATTTGTACGGACAGTCGTAAATCATGTCCAGATAAAACGACAAGGAAAATATCAAAATCAAGATCGACCATAGTCTTGGAATGGGATAGATGGCCTACCTTCGAGATCATCCCCGACGGTCAAAACCCCCAAGTAACCAAACGACTTGAAAAGGACATCATTAGCTGTTCGTGAGTAAACAATAGACACTGCGTTCGCTTTACCACGATCATTGTGTATAGCACACGCATGAAAGGACTACCTAGGGTGTGCAATGGCTATTTATTATGGGTAATGGGTAGTGTTCATGAGCGAGCTGGGAGAGGAGTTGTACGGAGAGGGTTACCCACAAGTGTAAGACAGTAAAGCACAGTGACAATGTCGAGGGGCAGAGAGAGGTTGATACTGCGTGGGCCAAAGGAGAACCCGCTGAAATGTGCAATCAGCGCAAGTTGGGATTTGATGTCATCTAATAAGAAAATGAGTTTTTCTGAGTGGAGAAATGTGTTGTTTTGTGAATATATTGCACACGAATTAGTGTAGAGCATGACGTACCTGCAGTAGGTTCATCAATTTCACTAGTTCGCTCCATCTCCAGAACTTCCAGGTGCTAACAGTGAGAACTGAAGATTAGGGCACATCACGACTGAGCTAAGATGTTTGACATACCAAATCAACCCATAACCTGCTCGCATCTTGATTGGTATTCGTTTTGTTTGAGAGAAATATGGAGTTTTTCAAAGAGAGGAACTGGTTGATGAAGCTGGAAGTTTTCGACACCAACGTGTCGGAAACTACATCTTCGGTATCCTGCAGCTGATTGATCAGAAAAGGGGGAGAAAATTAGAGCTCACACAGACGTACCGTATCGTGCTTGTCGGCATTGAGACCGGCTGGTAGTTTTGGTTGTGCATATAAGCCCAGAGCAATAACAAACTCTTCCAAAGTACCGAAAACACCTTCTTGAGGTAGGATCCCAGAACTCCAGATATCTTCGCAGTGATAGGGCGTGTCTATAGATCCTTGTTAACGTCTAGGCTAGGAGTTGGTGGATGGTAAGGAATAGCGAACTCGCTAGTGATGCAAAATTGAGTATGGATCGGGAAATCAAGTGCCATTGCTTGAATGAATTGGCGAGCCGTTCGGCAGAGAAGATAAGGCGGCCGACAATGCATGCAGCAAGCACGAAGCTCACGCTAGATATTCCAGCCAGGTGAGTCCCGTGAGGACGGATGAATGATGTGAAAGATGAGCTGACCCTGCGAGAGACCAAGGATATTCCTCCGCAATCCAATTGAAGTCACTGGTGTCGATATTCGCAAGTATGATTGACCATACTGCGACGCATAGGAGAGTAATCAAGAACCAAGGCAGGTTTCTGGAAGGAAAGATACCTCCACGGCGCATGGCGATTGGCCTGTTAGACGTTATTATGTTTCGTTGTTCATTGTTGAGAGCATGAAACTATGTTAACATCACTGACATTCCAAGTACATGATAGTCGGTTAGCTCCATCTTGCTGGAGTCAAAGGAAGAAAGGAGGCGGATGGCCAATTTCCAATGCATTGATTTTTTAGAGGTCTCGAGACTCGAGTCTCGGATACGTCGTCCTCGGAAGATTGCCAGAGAATTGAGCATAATCAGGGGGATCTACACCCTCACCACCTCCAACGACGACTAGCAAACTAAAAAATAACCGAAGCTGCAGAGGTGGATTCACGAGCTGGTTCTTACAAGTTGCTTACAAGAAGAAGGCGGGGTTCGAAAGTAAACAAGGGGGAAAGGAGTTAGGGATGATCGATATGATCTGAGTCAGGAGTACATTGGACCTTGCTGATTTAGCGTCGCAACACAAAATGTTGGGCCCAATGTATGATCTTCGTGCGCCGAGCTTCAAAAGATCCAGGTGCGGTATTATTTTTATCGCAGGAAATCGGTAAAAACAGTAAAGGCTACAGACGAGGTTGGCAATTATACGACGACTATGAATGTATGGAGGGAGAGTGAATGGACTTGAAAGCAAAGGTTGATTAAGTGGTACTGATATAAAATAAATATCGGCCAGTGGCCAATGTAAATAAACGTTGAAGCTGAAGAAGTATGGCTCGATGAGCGGTTGAATAGAGTACAGATGCTGTGGTGCAGAAAAGGGAAAGAGAACGGTCATAAAGATATCTAGGGGAAAGGCAAAGCTACAGAATGAGTGTGTGTTGGTTGAGTTGAGTTGGGGAGCTGAGTGGGAAATGCAAGGGATGATAAAGTACATGGTTTGAAGCAGTCCGGACAAAAGGAGAGTGAGAGAGACATCAGAGAGACCGCAACTGCTTGAGGAGACTATTATAGTCGTTTTCTTCCCATCGTTGACCACCCTGTTCGCGGTACCATCGTTTGCTGAACCGCTGTCCCGACCGACGAGGATTCGCACCAGGTGTGGGCGTGGGCGTGGGTGTGGGCGACGAAATCTGTATCCTCGAAGCCCTCGAAAGAACCCAATGATATTCTTCCGATCCCAACACCCCACTCTCCATACTCACACCATCATCCTCTACCTCCTCTTCGTTGTCAAGATCGAAATCAAACTCATCATCATCCGTATCATCTGATTCAACCAGTTTCGATGCACCTCTCCGTTCCCTATCACGGTCGCGTCCACCATTCGCGCTGATCGATCCAAAGTCCGTATCATACACCTTCTTGTCGGCGCTCCTGAGTTTGTCTTGCTTCTGAAAGACCAACGCCCCACCACTATCCTTCCGCTCCAGCCCAGGCAAGCCTAATGAAAGACTAACCGAGCGACTTCGGCTTCGAGGCAGGGGAATAAACCAATTCCGCAGGGACGCCTTCACCGAGATGACGTCTCAATTTACTCAAACGTCTTCTGCGGGCGGTGGTAGGCGACGGTGCGCGAGGGAGGTCGGGTAACAAAGGGCTCGTAGGCGAGAGGAGACTTCCGTTTACTGATGCCGGCGATTTGGTCGGGGTGAGGCTGCCACTCCGAGGGGGATCGGAAGCGGAGGTAGTGGTAGTTGGGTGGTAGAGAACATCGGGTGAGGTGCATACTCTGAGGGGAGCGTTGCGTGAGTTTCGGGATCTTGGAGAGGTAGGCAGTGCCCCCAGTTGGATCCGAGGAGTTGTGTAGTCTGTGGGTGTCGCAGKGATGGAGGAAGAAGCACAGGTCGTCGGACTCGGCGGGATCGGAGAAGAGGGGGTCGAAGGAAGTGGTGTGGCGGGGATGACAGAGATACTTGGCATGGTGGTGGTGGTGAAGGTGGTGGTAGTAGTAAGAGGTTCGGAGAGGTTTATAGGTGGAAGGGTGGGAAGGGGTTTGGATGAGTCGTCAAGATCAATGATAGTGGGTGACACGGGTGTTGGGGGGAGAGGTCTGATAGACTTTAATGGGATGTGACGGAATGGGAGAAGAGTATGGGAGGTATATATCTTGGTTGAAAGCTGGCCAAGGGGACAGCCGATGCGATCCGCAGTCAAGGTCGAGATGGACATGGCGAAGAGGAAGAGTGCGGTTGTGGGTGTAGTCTATTATTGTTATAAGGTAGCGGCGGTAGTGTCGTATTGAAACAGGGAGAATCTGCGAGCGAGGTAGACAGATACGCAGGATAGCGGTATTAGTACGGTTTGGTTCGTGAAGTGAGAGGTTCGTGATCGGTATCAGGCTACGGCGTAGCGATGTAATGAAAGTGGCCCTATACGGATGAACACGCAATGTCAGCGCGAAGACAAGCGAAACAGACTTTGACGAGACTCGGAGATGGTGGACTGACCGTGTGGATTTTTACGTAGAAGAATTAGCAGGAAAGCAACGTCAGAAAGCCCGACGAGGTGGGTGAGACATGCTTGGAAGTCAACTTTATAGAGCACCGAAGGTTGCAAGGGTCGACTCGAGCCAGATCTCGACATCCGAAAGCTCCATTGGGCCGAGGAAGACGCCAAGAGGGATCTCACTTGCCAGGCAGTGTCCCCCCNGTGCACAAGCAGTTGCTATAGACTCATCGACATCCAGAAGTATCACCAGTGATCACTACTGCTAACTGCGAGACCGAGAGCTCCGTGGAGGCATCAAGACAAGCGAGAGACAGAGCCCTTCAAGTTTGCTTCAAGTTACAAGGATTATTTGGCGTCGAGTTCCTTCGTTCCGGCGACCGATGAGACATGCAGACACAAGCGTTGGCTTCGGGGTCGGAGCAAACCAACGATCCACGGCGATTAAACATCCACGTGCTCCGCTCCAATCACACCCCGTCGCCACCAACCAGCACCGCCACTCCTCTTGCCGCCACCGTGGACTACCACCCGCTGCTATACCTACAAATCGAGGGAAACTACCCCGTGCAACAACGACAACCAAACAAATGTCTGTGACTCCGAGCTCTCCTTCTGCTATTGATAGACCCCAAGCTCGAGTAATAATGCCCTGCTAGCAATTACTCTAGAGTATATCCGGTCTCAGATCTTTCTGTCTTCTCAAACATCCATCCTCTTCACGCGTAAAAATCTGGCAGAATCTGCTCTTCCTTTATTCTCCCCGGACAGGGATACCCACTCTCGATCAACGTTTGAACTCGGGTTGGCTCCTAGCCCTAGCGTTGTTTAACATATGCAAGCCTCATTGTACTGTACCCATGGGTGACATGCTCTCTATTGAATATTCATCCACGTGCTCGTTCCACGTCGTTAAACACCCAAAGTCATAGGTGAAAACTAAACTCGATGAATTTGCTTGCTTGGATCCTCGTGAACCTATTGCAGAAAAGGTCATGATGATGATCGCTTCCTCACCCCCCTGCTTGCGGGGTTGAGAATTGGCACTGGTTCGGAAGCGGTGAGCCACACCCGAACAATAATGTTATCTCTCAACTTACCAACCCCAGCGTCCCCCACCATACAGCATAACACGCGCGACGGTGGAACAACACCGTCCTCTTATTTTCCTTGCCAGCTTCATTCGAAGCCGGAGTTAACTCTCTTTCAGTTTTCATAGAACGGAGGAAAGTCAGTCACCCTACCGTCCATCCACCCTATGATCGCGTGAAAACACAGAAAAACGTTGGTACTCCAAGGACCAACTTAGTGTTTATACACTCCGTGAAACCTTCCTTTGTGGCCAGTGTACACATGTAATTATACGTGCAACGGAGATACGGGCGATCGAAAAATATTGATGAGTCCATTCTTTCCTCCGGCTTCCTTCTGGGAAATCACTTGAAGAGTTTGCCGGCACTACAAGTAGCAAGAACGAACCCATTGATCAGAATTCTATCAAAATCAAGCTGGAAAGAGGGTACATACGCAAATGTCCACAAGTTCTGTGGGTTGTTGTACGTATCTTTGGTATACGCGAAACGGACTGAGGAGAATGTGACATCAATAAACCGATACGCCTATCAAAATGAAGATGAACGCGGAGACTCACATTTGGGCAATTCCGACAAGTAGGCTAAAAATAAGAATGAATGATTAGTGGCGCYTCGGGACACWACCATCCACAACACTCACCGATAGGCACRTTTTCATTGAAGAARCTCCAAGCTGTGCACAACCGAAGTATCAATTAGTATCGACATCGTCATARGGCATCATTAATCAAAAAGCCACATACCCGTTCGCCAATTGTGTCTATGGACGCCCCAAGCGCGCAGTTCAAGGTTYAAGTTCAACAGAGCGTTGATAGCGATGGAAGCGACACAGAAACTCACCGGAAGTTACCTGAAACAAGGCTGCGATCACCGAAAGAAGGGTCGTCAATCAAACAAAGGCATTGAGAAGGCGCTTAGAGCTTAGAGTTTTGAGGCGACGYACAGATCAGGGGGCGCGAGAGGGTCCTAAAGACGGAAATAGGAGGAAGAAGGTTGATCAAAAGTTAGAACRTTGCACCGCATAAACATCGCAATAGAGGAGNAGACTACGCACRTCCTTGACACCCGCRGTCTTGATCTCAGTATCTAGGTCAGCCCATTCCAACACTTGATTCCCTGACATGCCTGCGATTGTGTTACATCAACACATTCCAKATACAGTGAGTAKGCGCATGCGTATGAGAGATGACAGGGGNTAATGAGTTTGACACATTGRAGCTTTGAAACTTGTRGTGTAAACTTACCCTTGAACTCAATATTCTGCCCAGGCCTTCCGCCRAAAACAGCGATCTTCGTGTTGTGCCGTTCGTTCATGAGGGTGCTGAACATGGCACATGTTGATGCGCATTGTCCGTTGCTAACTGAAACATATGCTCTCCGTCAGAAGRACTGTGTAGAAAGGAAACGAAGTCAAAAGGTTTGACACACCGATAGCGACGTTGCTGAATAACAGGTTTGAGGGTTGTCAGTGCCAGATTGTCAATGAAATGATGTGACCGTTGGATAGATGTTACGGGAGAGGCGGGAAGGTGACATGGGACGTGGGGGAACGTGGGAGATTAGACGTACTTGAGATCGAAGGGGGGATCTGCGGGGNACGGGTTCCACGAATGCCAGTTCACAAGTATCCTGTATCGTTCCTTGTCAGGTCCACTGACTCGGACGCAGGCGTAGGCATAGACATGGACATACGTGGAATCTCTGAGAAGTAGGATCGGAACGTCCATTGATCGTAAACGGTGCCGATGGGTTGATGTAGTTGAAGCTCGGCGGCATTTGTGTACCATTCAGGAAGGCGACTGCGATTGTGATATGGTTCAGCGTGATGTTGACAAGAGTTACTAGGACAGTACAGCACACAAGGCCGCAGAAGCTTCACTTACAGTTGTCAGCCGTGTAGAACGCAAAGTTTCCATTGAGACCAAACCCAATGTCGCCTGCCACGATTTTCTGGGCTAACGGGTTGGCTCGGTTGGTTGAGACGAACCCACTTTACGAGTCAGCAATCCGGAATGATTAGCAAGTGGTTCGCAAAATTGTATTGTATAATTCTCACTCACGGATAACCAATTTTAGAGCCGGCAAGATATTGATGAAGGAACTGTCCGAGGCAAACAAAGCCACCTGGATAGAAGCGTGAGCGTTCAGTGCATTCCTGGTTGATGAGGCGTGGGGTGCCAAGGATGGCTTGATCGTGCGACAGACTACTTACCTCCGTTGTCCGTAAGGTCGATAAGCAAGCGAGTGACGCCAGAAGCTTTGAACTGAGTAATGGCAGACACAACATCATGTTGGAATCCATTAAAATCCCCTCCGAATGAACCCACAAACATCTGTGCGCTTCTCAATCAGCCAAGGAGAAACGGGCGAGACATGATGCCGATTACTCACCACACCAGTGATTCCATCGGCTAGGATATAAGATTTAATGACACCATCACTTCCATTGACTTGGGGAAGCTTGGGTTCAAACTCGGACGGCAAGCCAACAGCTTGACTCTCGCCTTTGTCAATGATGTCGCCCCGCATGCGACGGACGACAGGGACAAGACTGTTGATCGAAGCGGATTTGAGATCAATACCATTGGTTTGTGAATTAGCAACGCAATTATTCGCCCAGCTGTGCACAAAGTTGGGTTAGACACAGAGCAAGTGGTTAGGTGGCGAACCCACAAGGAAGCCTTGTTGGTGAACGGAACACCCAAAAAGTTGGTCAAGAACGGAACAACGACCGTTTCCGCTCGGGTCGAATTAACAGGGATCAACCTAAGCTTCAACGACGTCTGGACGGTCCCAGTGGGTCCCGCAATATCTCCAATCCGTTGTGAAAACGCGTTATTCGAAATCCTATAACTCGAGAACGCCGAGTTCACTCGCACGCCATGGTCCAAGTAGTTTCCAGAAACGGTTTTCGCAATAAAGTCGGCGTAATCGTAGGCGTCTTGTCCTTCGATCTGGAGGACTTTTGCACCGGCAAGACGTTGCCAGTTGAAGCCGATCGAAGCGAAGAAGCCCGTAAACTCCGGGCCTATGAGGTTGCTGAATTCAACTGCATCCGGTGCGACGAAGACGTTCTGGACGCCGTTTTCTTCAAGCGAAACAAGAGGAGTGGGAATAATATTCTGGAAATTGGTGTAACAGTCGGGGAACCATCCTAGGAGAATGGGAACGCGTCATCTGGCTGAGGAATGAGATAAGATGGGAAGAGTTCATACGAGTGTGACCATCGTTTAGTTGGGTCGTGAAGTCATACAAAGCACGGTTAAAGTCGTAATCCGTCTGCGCAATTCGGTACATGAGCCCTCCAAAACGTGAGATCATGGAACACTTACCGCGAATCGTGTTCGGTTGAGTTCGGCCAGTTTCGCTCGTATGTTTATGGTAGACTCTTGGAATGGAGGAGGTGATTTCAAATAAAACTCTTCGAATGTAAAAAAGTCAAAAACTCGTGCCACGTTTGTCAAGACGTTCTGGCGAAGGGTTTCATTGAACGGGAATGACTTCTGACACGCGAGAGCATCTGCAGGAGGGAAAAAGTTCTTTCCTGCAATTTTGGCGCAGGGGTCGGCAGCAGGCGGAGCAGCCACACTCAATGTAGAGTGGGCTACCATAAAGGCAGCGGCAAAGCGTAGCCAAGTAGATGAGGGCATGGTGGAGGAGTGTCTCGAGGGCTCTCAGAAGACCTCGAGCTTCGAGGGGTTGTTCACATTATGTACCCTTCCAGTCGAGGCAAGCGAAGCCCGTTACTCTAATCTAGCTCAACTTTGATCTGGGGAGCAAAAGCGGCCCATGTGCAACGATGATGGGAGTGTGAACCCACGCCGAATACGTATGGCGTTGTTCTCTACGATGATAACGCGAAGTGAGTACCTAAAAAGAAGGAAAAGAGAGGAATAATTAGATTGAAAGCATATGGCGCGAAGAAGGCCATCACGCGTTCAGTGCAAGCGAGGTCTTGTGCAGGCAGGAACAACTCCCAGACAGGTCATACCGTGGAATCCAATGACCATCTCTGTGTAGACTGGGAGCCGACCTCTATGACGAGAGGAAGATAGACGATTCACATCATCAAAGTTGCGATAGAATGGCTGTGGCAGTAGTTCAGGTCGTCCACGTCAAACAGTGAAGTTAGCGCCCATCCCGGTTCCTCCTTTTGAACTATTTACATCCTGAATCAACAACTTCAATCCCGCGGGTGAAGCCTCGGAGCGAATTATTTTCCTCTGATCCGGTGGTAAGTTGCCAGCAAATCGATCAAGAAAAGGCTTCCTTCCGACTCGCATTCACAGCAATAGTCATCTAGGTGTGTGCCACTGTGCTCCTTGACGCACTAGGTCTCTGTATGGACGTCTCTCTTGGACTCAGATTCATACATATCGGTGCCCGTCCAAACATTTCGGATCGATGGCTCTAGGACAAGCGACACCGCAGCTAAAATCCGACTCGGAAAGATAGAACAAGCCCTTGGTGCTCACATTCCGAACGCCCAACGTGCAAGCTTGATCATGATGGCGAGAATCGGTTCCACTCCAGGCGTTTACGCGTCAAATGCACTCATTCGATGGTTTGCGAATGATCTCATCAACAAAGACGCGTTCGGCGCGTAAAATCTGCATAAAATACTCGCCCACCGCCAAACATTGAGTCCAAACCTCGACAAAGCCTCCATGCTCGTCCGTCATCAATGGACGAATCAACTCAAATTGACCAGGCGCAGGTGTATCATGCACAAGATTGGGCAATATAAGCTCTTTCAAGTGACACTCATATAGACGGCCACAATAATTATTTGGGAAAGCTCTCGTTCTGGTGAGACGTCGAGGTCCATCTGTCTTGCCCAAATCTGTGTGTGCCAACCGCATCTCCGAAGCTTTGCTGTCCTGTTTGCCGTACTGTGATACTGTGAGTCGAGTAATACAGGCTCACATGCATCTAGGACTTTATAGAAGCTTGGAACTCAATGTACGCTCGAATTCCGGCCCACCCGTCACTTTCTCGAAACACTCGGCGAAGAAGATTCCTCAGCCCACCACGACTGCAAAAGATGTCGAGGTATGGAGTACATTAGCTACACTCAAACCAACGAGAAACGGGGGCTGTGTGAATCTACGACAAGAGCACATGGCCTGATACCTGAAAGGTGATTCGTTGGGTTAGGAATCGGATCAATAAATCGCACCCAAGGAATTCTGTACGCACGGGAACGAATGAAGTCTGAATAAAAGGGTGAGGAGAAAGGTAAAATCAACATCGACCACAATCATGGAAGTAAAACTAAATAGCCTACCTTCGAAACCGTCCCCAAAGCTCATAATCACCAGATAAGACAAAGACTTCGGAAGCACATCATTAGGATCTTTCGTGGAAGTAAAACACTGGGGTTGGCTTTACCACGCCGATTGTGTATGGCACACGCATGTAATTGGGGCCTTGTTCGTGAAACGGCTATTGATGAGAATGAATGACAGTGATGGATAGTGGTAGTGTTCATGAGCGAGCTGGAGGCGAGAAATTACGGAGAGGGTGACCCACGCAGGTAAAACAGAAAATCACAGTGAGAAGCCTGAGGAGTGGAGCCAGGTTGAGATTGCGTGGGCCAAAGGCGAACCGACTGAAACGAGCAACCGGCGCAAGTTGTGTCTTGATGTCATCTAATAAGAAGAGGAGCTTGTCTAGCGAAGAGATACGTTGCCTTTGTGAGCGTACTACCCTAGAAGATCATGTAGACATTAGCGTACCGGCGGTGGGTTCATCTATTTCACGACTCTGCCTCATTTCCCAAACTTTCAAGTGCTGAGTGTGTCGATGAGCATTGAAGATCGAAACACTACGGCTGAAATAAAATGGTTACACACCAAGTCAATCCATAATTTGCGCGGGTCCAATGGACTGGGATTTGCTTCGTCTACTAGAGAGCGAAACCACTTGATCGCGCCGCGGACCTGCGCCATTGGCGTGTCAGAAACCATTTGTTCGATATCCTGTCACTGAGTTGGCGAAAGAAGAGCAAATTCAAAAATCGGCTAGGCGTACATCGTATTCGCCCGGAGTAGTGACGACGTCTTGTACTTTAGGACGTTCATAGAGCCTCAGAGCGATGACAAACTCTTCCAGGGTACCGAAAACCCCGTCTTGAGGGAGGGTGCCCATATAATCGAGGTGGTAGGAAGCGCCTGTGAAATCCTAGTTAGCGTCCGGCTTGGAAGTCGGTAGATGGGGAAGGAGTGTCGAACTGGCTAGTATTGCAAAATTGAGTATGGATTGAGTAATCAAATGCCACTGCTTGGAGGAATCGATGAATTTTGTGACGCAGAAGAGGTGTCGGACAAGAAGGCATATAAAGAGCGCCGTGCCCACACTAAGTGTGTATTTCAGCCAGGTGAAGACGACCAGTGAGTGAAATGGAAAAGGAGCTGACAACCCTACAAACTGTTTGTATTCCTCCGCAATCCTTGTGTAGGCACTGATGTCCATATTGGCAAGGATGGTTGACCATAATGTGAGACATAGGAGGAGAATCAAGAGATGAGGCAGACTTCGTGACTGCATGAGTCCTCTACGTCGACCCCAGCCTTGCATGATTGACCTGTTTAAAGTGAGTTATTGATTAGTCGTTGAAAGGACTGGCATATGTGGGCATTGGGTCGCTGACATTGACAGTCCATGATAGTCACCAAGCCTCATCTTGTTGGAGTCAACTTGAAGGTCAACGAAGAAGGGAGGTCATCTTCGCGGGTGGCTGGCGTGATCTGTGCCGCCAGATCGACGGAAACTGGGATCGGCGGCCCCCCTATTGAGGCGGTCATCCCATCCGGAGGTACTTAGAGTTCAATGAAAGGTCTCTGAGCGTGAGATTGTTAGTTCCCACGGACAATAATATGCTCCCATTGATCAATGCGTCCGGTGCATCATCGTTCGTTACCGTTTGTCCACCCTCAAGGTCTCATGCTCAGCCAAGCCTCATTCCGGAACGGAGGTGCCCACCAGTGGTCTCCTGGTGGTTTCTAATATACTTATATTCCACTCGATACTCAATGACAGAAATTCCTGGAATGGTACTCCTTGACTGCTCGAATGGCGCAACACCTTTTCCTTCGACATTACTCTTTGACTCATATCGCGTCATGATGGCAGAGAGTAACAAACTTGCAAGATCTTTCAGTCGAAGATTTTCAGGGTGACTGTGGCCCAGAGATGTACGTCACGCGCACGTCTGGTGCCAGTGAATTCCGACTCGGACAGTATAAATCTTATGACTGCATGCCGAATGGACCGCGTCGACATTTTCGAACATATGTGAGATATCCTATACCAATATTCACTGCTCATCAGGAATGCTCATGCGATACTTCTCAGGTCATTCCGCTTTCAGATCTCAGACACGCAACTTGGTTGGCAGTTCCACTGAACGTTCGCCAGTCCTTCGTTTTTCTCGACGGAGACGGCCGCTTAATGGAGACAGAATACGTATCCGCAGTTCCTCATCGCTTGCTTGGTCCGCGACTCGGGCCTTCGTCGTTCGTGTCCCTGATGATGGAGCCATCATGTCTGTTGGAGAGGGAGGTATATAAGAGAAGAAGAGTGACCCAGCTTTACGACACAAGACTCTTCTCACAACCCGTCGACAATGCTACACCGCTTACAGCGTTTTGTTTCTCTCGCCGTTCTCTCCTCGCTCTTGCCTGCTATCAGCGGTGCTATACTGCAATCTAGCAGCGAGATATCCGATGCCTATGACTTCGTCATCGTTGGAGGTGAGGCGGTTGGTTTTGTGCATTTATTAGTTTTCTTACGCGTTTGATCGGTAGCTGGTATCGCTGGAAGTGTGGTAGCAAATCGGCTTACAGAAAACGCGAATGTACGGGTACTAGTCCTTGAGGCTGGTGGATCGTACGTCTGAACGATTTTCGTCTCTATTCTCGCGAACGATGGATTTTTATAGGACCCAGGGGCTCTTGAATGGAGAGCAGCCTTTCCTGTGGCAGAGCATGGTGGGATCTCGGTTTGATTGGAACTTCACCACGGTACCTCAGCCGGGGCTGAACAATCGAGTCGCGCCGTTCCCTCGAGGTCGTGCCCTTGGTGGCAGCTCTTCCATAAGTCAGTCTCGAAACCAAACCGAACGTCATATTACTGATACGGTCCTTCCCAGATGGTATGGCATGGACAATAGGTTCATCTGAAGATTACGATATGATCGCCGAGCTGACCGGCGACGCTAATTGGTCCTGGGATCGCCTTCAGCCTTATCTTCGCAAGGTAACACTCAGCCTACGCTCACTGCTGCACAAATTAATGATATCGGCCTTCCAGACTGAACGGTGGACAGTCCGACACGGCAGTCAAAATATCACCGGCCAATTTGATCCCTCAGTTCATCAATCTTGGGGGCTTCTATCGGTCTCTCTTGGAGGACAACCCCATCCTACCGACGGTAGAGTTCTTCAGACACTACAAGATGGCACTGAATTCGAGTTCAACTTGGACGCCAACTCGGGCAACCATCTTGGTTTCGGTACGTCATACCGTCTCGAGCTATGTAATCGACTCACATTGCTGTTTAGGATGGTCGCAACTATCCGTCACGAACAATGCTCGCCGCGACAGTGCTGCAACAGCCTATCTTGGGCCTCAGTACATCAACCGACCAAATCTACACGTCTTGTTGAACGCACACGTTACTTATCTGCGACAGTCAAGCTCAGCTAAATTCGAGGTCGTCGAATTCCTCGATCTGGCAGCAGGTATGGTCAGCCACTCATCCTTTTCGGGATTTGTCTGAAGCATATTTCCATTGATCATAGGTACCCCAGGATTAGAAAGATCGGTGCAAGCTACCAATGAGATCATTCTCGCAGGAGGAGTAATTTCTACTCCAAACCTTTTACTTCATTCTGGTATCGGCGATCAGGAAGCTCTTTCTGCTGTTGGCGTCACTCCTACTCATCACCTTCCAACAGTCGGTCAAGGCCTCCTCGAGCATGTCATCTTGTCTGCCTCCTGGGTGGCTAATTCTACCGACACCTTCGACAATGTCTTGACCAACCAAACGCTCATGAATCAATACATCGCAGAATGGCAACAGAACGGTACTGGTTTCTTGTCAGGAAACTTTGCGAACCACATTGGTACCCTCAGGTTCTCAAGCGATGCCAGCATCTTCGAGCAATTCGATGATCCTGCCGCTGGTCCCAACACAGGTCATTTTGAGATGGTTGTATTCGTATGTTTTTCGTTGATCTCTGTGTGACTTGATGATGCTTATTTACCTCTTAGAACGGAGACACCAGTGGCACCGCAGCCCCAGGAGGCAACTACATCGGTGTCGGGTTGAGCCTCTTCACTCCGCTTTCCCGTAAGCTATCCTTTTTTATCCTTTTCATTCTTTCTCTTATCATACCCCCAGGTGGCTCGGTTACAATTGGCTCAAACGATCCCTTGAGTCCACCGTTGATTGACACAGCTTGCTTGGTCCATGAATTCGATCGGTTCGCTGCTCGTGAAGCTCTTCGCTCCACTCAAAGGTTCTTCTCTTCACCCGCTTGGGATGGATACGTCCTCGGCCCTGCCGGATCCCTGGCTACAGTGGACTTTGATGATGACGAGCAACTTGACGCGTGGATTCGAACCGTAGCCACCGCAGGTTTACATGCTGTTGGTTCTGCTCCCATGTCGCCAGTTGGTGCTTCTTGGGGCGTAGCAGACCCTAATCTCAAGGTCAAAGGAGTTGAGGGCTTGAGAATTGTTGATTCATCTGTTATCGTTGAGTCCTTCGATCTTTCTTGTCCTTGGGCGTTGCTCTTACTGACTATCCGTTGGTTCACAGCCCCATAGCCCATCTGCTCATCCCCAAGCTCCTGTTTACATTGTTGCAGAAAGGGCCGCCGATGTGGTAAAGGCAGACTGGGGTATCTAGTCGATGTTCAAATTTCCCGCGAAAATTGAACTTTTCGTATTCCCTTCTTTTCCTTCCTTCATATATATCACTCTATACTTGGACAGTACACTCATTCACCCTCCATGGACTTACGTAGAATCAAATCATATTTTTGCTTCTATTTGATGCCGATTTTGCAAACACTTTGATGACTTTCCGGCTACTTTGAAACCGTACCATCTCCATCTTGAGCCATGTAAATGTAAACTTCGCCACCTCGTCTCTTCACGTTCGCCATCCTTTGAGCCCATGAATTTCCGTTTCCCTAAGTCCGCCCCCTATGTTCATTTTCGTGGCGCAGTTGTAGCGTCCTATTTACGTCCTGAATAACGAACGAAGGGCCATATAAATATGGCAACACCTGAGACTAATTGGTAAATGAAGCTTGGTAAATCATGGCGAAAATATGTTTACTCGAGAAATAATGACAATCGTAGTAAGGATGGGGTAACATCGCGTCCGAAGGACACGGGCAAATCGAGAAAGCCACCCCCGACCACCCCCATTTTCACCACATGGCTTTCAACCACACAAATCTCAAACCAGTCGTGCGTTTAGTCTGTTTGTCTTTGCTCGAGCTCATCCCTTTTCGTTTAGGCTCATACGCTCACTAGTACTCAAGGCTCATATTTGTTGAATTTTAACTGTCTACTATCTCAATGATCATTCGCACACCAAGTTCTCCTCCCTCATCACCGACTCCCCTCCATATCCCCTCTTTGAGGAACATCAATTCCTGCGGTAGTTCTGCCTTGGCGACATATTCGCTCGCTGGGGTCGCCACGGCATCAGACATGTCCCGAAGAACGGTGACTACGCTGCCTGCGAAGATTCGCCTTGGTGAAAATGTGGTCTTCCGAAGAACATGGGAGCCATCATGGATTCGCTCTATCTCAGCACACTGATGGATATCTCGAACACCATTTGAACAACGAAAGGTTTTTGGTGAGAGCTTCGGCTTAGCGAAATAATGAAGTCGGTAATAAGCGAAGTAAAGGAGGTGGCTGTATATAGGTCACATGTAAAAAAAAGGAGTTCAAACCCAAACCTTCTCCTAGTAAACTAGTCTCAGGAATCATCATCTAACACCAGCGTTCTCTCCAAGCAAGCACATCCTATGTGTCTCTCAGGAAGCATACACTCTCACGGAGAAGTCAATGCTGGAAAGGATAGTCGTCCCCGAGTCGGAGCCCCGAGCTTCGTCCTTGCAAGCTGAGTCGGCCGCCGTAAACCTTCATGCCCGCTCCATCGTCCGATCCCAGCATCATGTAGCTTGAATCTAGGATCCGAGTCAGTAGCTCCTCTGTCTTGCTATTCAACTATCTAGTCTTTAGTCAATCCGCAACTGGCAAGTCTTCGACTACCGAGCCATCTCTGCGCTGCAATGTGCATACACGTTATGTCCCGATATCGGAGGAAAAGGATCGACACAGACAACTGCTTTCTTGGAAGCCGACTCGCATATTGGAGCCGTGATGGAGGGATCTGCCTGCCATATACAGACAACGACCCAGCGCAATACTCCCATGAATGCTCAACGGGGTCGACACACAAACGCATGGAGCTGACGATCTGCGCGAAAGACAGGCTCGAATCCGCAGTGGTTACCCGACAACTGTGCCAGTAATACACGCAAGAGGCTTGCCGTAGGTTTGCTGCATTTTGCTTGGCCATGCGAGCCTTTGTGAGGTCTATAAATCGTAAGACGAAAGAAACACATTCTTCAGTCCCAGGATCCCGAAATATGGCTAGAAATCTTCTCAGCATCGTCTGTCTCGCTGTATGCTATGCGACCCTACCTACTGGAGCTGTGATAATACAGTCCAGTAGCAATTTGGCTGCTACCTATGACTTTATCGTCGTCGGAGGTAAGCGCGTTATTCTTCGTGGAAAGTCCTACCGCTCATGTATGGTTGTACAGGTGGAGCTGCTGGCAGTGTCGTAGCCAACAGACTTTCTGAGAACCCAGCTTTCCAGGTATTGATCATCGAGGCTGGACCATTGTAAGTTGCATTTTAACGCATTCTTACATCTTAGCTTATCCACCACAACCTTTAGGAATGATGACATTTCGCTCGAGCAACCATTCCTCTGGATCAACACGTGGGGGACCCAGTATGACTGGAATTATACCACCGTTGCGCAAGCTTCCCTCGACGACCGAATTATCACCTTCCCAAGCGGGCACGTCCTGGGTGGGAGTACTTCTATCCGTGAGATACATTGACACTTCGAACACCAGGCTTCAACTGACGGCCTACACTTTAACAGATGGATCTTCGTATACTAGAGGCTCTTCAGATGATTACAACAGGATCGCAGAAATAACGGGGGATGATGGTTGGTCTTGGACAAATTTACAACCATACTTCCAAAGGGTAGGGCAAAGAGCTCATCCTCCGACGCAACGCTAACGGGTCGTCTGCTCCCTTTATTAGAACGAAAGATGGACTGAGCCACCTGATAACCACGACACGACTGGACAGTTCGATCCGTCGGCTCATGGATATGATGGTGTACTTTCTGTTTCTCTCCCAGGATATCCCCGGTCTATTGACCAAAGAGTTATGGAATCCCTGCAAGACGGCACTGAATTTCCATTCAACTTGGACCATAACTCAGGCAATACCATTGGAGTTGGTGAGTGACCACACCGTACGAACGATAACCATGTGTAACACCCAACACTTACTTTAGGTTGGGCCCAATTCACTGTTACACATAACGCCCGACGTGATAGTGCTGCAACGTCTTACCTTGGACCCCAGTTCATCAGTCGGCCCAACCTCCACATCCTGCTAAACACGAGAGTAACGCGCGTCTTGGAATCGACCCCGAAGAAATTCAATAAAGTTGAATTTGCTGAAATAGTCGATGGTGAGCCGTTTCAATTTCCTGAGATGACGAATTAATCTGAGTCCCCGCTTTGCTGAAGGTGTCCCGGGCCCCCTTCAGGCGTTGATGGCAAGTAAGGATGTTATCCTTTCCGCGGGAGCCATCGCCACCCCATCCATTCTCCTGCATTCTGGGATCGGAGATCAAGTTGCTCTCGAAGCATTGGGTATTACTCCAACTCACCATCTCCCATCTGTTGGTCAAAATTTGACCGATCATGTTGGCATTGGTGCCGCTTGGCTTGTTGATGACACGGATACGTATGACACGATATTCCGGGATCAAGTATTGATGGACCAGTACCTCGAGGAATGGGAACAATTTGGGACGGGGCCCTTTGCTGGGGGTGTTACCAATGCTCTTGGGGCTTTGAGGCTTCCCAACGACGCCAGTATTTTCAATGAATATCCTGATACAACCGCTGGTCCGAACTCTGGACACTATGAACTACTGTTCACTGTATGTTTACATTCAGTTGATGAAAAGACTTACTGACAGTAGATTATTTTCAGAACGGACTTCTCCTTGGGACACCGCCAACCGGAAACTACATCTCGGTTGGTGCGACGTTACTTTCTCCGGCCTCTCGTAAGTCGGTGAATCTTACGCACGTAGCGCTTGACATCTCAAAGAGCGTCTAGGTGGTACCCTTACCATCAATTCAGCCGATCCCTTCAGCTCTCCTGTCATTGACCTCGGCTTGCTGAGCCATGAGTTCGATCAATTCACAGCTCGAGAGGGCCTTCGTGCTATAGTCAGGTTCCTTGATCAACCTGCTTGGGATGGATACATCCTCGAGCCGACCGTTGATATCGCAGCATTCAACGACGATGAGCTTGACGCGTATATCCGAGGATCGGCAGGAGCGGGATTGCATGTTGTCTCGTCGGCTTCGATGTCCCCTAAGAACGCGAGTTGGGGCGTGACGGATCCCGACCTCAAGGTTAAAGGAGCGTCCAATCTGCGGATTGTCGATGCGTCTGTTATCGTTGAGTGGTTTATTGGTTTCACGATGTTGAGGATGTCCTGTTGACGAGCCTGCATGTAGCCCCATATTCCGGCTGCACATCCCCAAGCAGCGGTGTATGTTGTAGCTGAGCGTGCGGCAGATATTATCAAAGGGGAATGGCAGGTCTGAGCTTGGAAGGCATGGCCATAAAGTACATCGTCTGGTGGAATGTAGCCCTCGTATCATCCTGTCATACCCACAATAGAACACAGGTGACACCTTCGACGACAATTTTCGGGAGGGGTGTATTCGTGGGCTTACTCCTGGTACGCAACCAAAGCCCATGCCAAGATGAAGACTTTTCACTTTTCAAGAGAGATTCACCAGACCAGAATAAGGTGGACCACCAGTGAGCGTTCGTTGTTTTGGGCATAAGCATGACTGTAGATGCATACAGGTTTACATAACGAAGGGGACCTCCAACATAATCGCCAAATATATCCAACCATTTAGAAAGTGGCCGGGCGGGAGGCAGCGAAGGTAGAGCGAGCCTTGACGACACGGTGGGGAAGAGGGAATTTGAGGCCAGGCTCCATCAATTGCTTGATGTATGGGCGGCGAACGTCTTCCGACTTCTCGATCTCAACAACACGGAGGATCTAGGACACACAATGAGTGGGGGGCATCGGGGATGCTTCAAAGCAATGAACGTACGTGGATGGAGCGGAAGCGGGCACGATGTCTGGCAGCCATGTCCTGGTACACGCTCTTGACGGCATCCGCACGAGAGAGTTCACGGAACTCCTTGTACATGTTGTGGGTGCCAGAGCGAGAGTCGTAACGGAGCCAGACACCGAAGTTCTTAACCTTGGCAGGCTTCTTCTCGTGGATCTATACGGATAGGAAATGGATAAAAGCAACCACGGAAATCACATCAGATACGATGGAGGTGACCGGGAAGGGGGTAATGTCAGCAATGCCCATCCGCCTGCCACTTGAACGGCTGCTAGGGACTACTTGTGGGATAAATGGATAAAAAGTCTACGTACAACGTTGACGCCAATGATTTCACCACTGGCCTTCTTGACCTTCTTCAACTGCCTAGACGAAATTCAGATTTCGGATATGTTGATTTTGGCCTGATAACGCACCTAAGGAAATACCAGAAACGAGACTTGGCTACGACCTCGTTGGGGGCAAATATGCGCATGCGGTAGATTTTGGGGGTGGGCTCATGCTCGGTGGGGAGATGGCGACCGACGACCTGATATTCTTGGAGGCCCATCTAACCAAACCAAAGTCAGCGCTCTGCGTCATCTAGACTACCCAACCAGCATCCATCGCCCAAAACGCAGTTTCTGCATTACAGAGTCGACAGCCAGCCGGTATTTCGCCTTAGCATCAAACGTGGATACTCACTTTTGAATGAACGGTGGTCTTGAGGTCTTGAGGATGACTTTGTGTGGTGTCGGTGGCGAAGATTGCGTTGAAGGAGTTTGTTGTGGCTTGTATTATTCGGCGCTTAGTGTCAGAGCACGGCGCCTACACACCAAGTTGGTTCCTTTCGTCTTCTTCGTCTCTCAGTCACCGGGCTTCCACATTGAGCTTCTTCTCCGATACTTTCTTATCCTTGGCCCAGTCTTGCACAGAAATGTCTCGATATCTCAAGGGTTCAACCGAGGAGACCTGAAGTGCCAGACGACTTCTAGCAGCCACGAAGACAGAGGCTACCACGAGCAACGTGCTCTAGCGCATCTCCATTCAATTGAATACTAATGAATGGAGGTGCTAGATGCTACGTTCTGTGTTCATTCTCGTCGGTGACTGGCCTCCGTGCCTGGGAACCGAAAAGAATTGAACCACTACCAACCACTAGGGTGCGACGCCCTGTATATAACCGGACATATAGAATCGGATGTTGGTAGTTCTGGCACGAGGGATGTCTTCGTCTTTGCGCGTCTTCCATCGCGACCGTTCACTGGGAACCGCTTCGACTCCATCCCCGGCCCAAGTATAAAAACTTGTCGCGTCGAGTCCCATAGTTCTGCACTGCACTCGCAGCAAACGACTCTTACAGAGTAAGTCTACAGCAGAGTACCTACAGGGACACATATTCTAACTTGAATATTCCTACTCTAGAGTAAAAGTCAAACGATCCCCAGCAAGCATGCAATTCATCACCTACGTCTTACTTGGCATCTCCGCCATGGCTTTCACCATGGCTGCGCCCATGGAAGCCACAGTAGATGAACAAGACAACGGCGGTGGTAATAAAAATACTCAGATCTCTGGAAACTCTGGAGGAGGGTTTGGCTTCGGTAGTGTTACTAGTGGTCATAGTGGTGGCATTGGGGGTGGTGCTGGTGGTGGGAACTCTGGCGGGAACAGCAATGGCAACAATAGTATCGGACGTCCGTAGTACCGGTCGAATTGCGTGCCCGTAGTATCTTCTTTGAAGCAATGCACAGATGATACACATCCTGATTTGTGCGGTGTCGGAATGGCATGAAATTGCGGACGAAGGAGAGCTCAGCTCACAAAGTTGAATACAGAAGGGTATGTCTCTATAAAATCTGCAATTGCCTGGGCTAACGTATATATAGTAGATGATGCAAAGCAGTTTCGAACGGTCACTGGGTAGAAGTTTCTCCGATCTATCGCTATCTCCATACTGCTAATAATGGGGCAGGAGAGTCCCACTGTAATTTTTCGCGTCTTCATAAATCATACGCGAAGTTCTCCCATATATCGCCCAGTCTTGAGAGGAATCGTTCAATGGTGCAAATATCAGTATCTGCAAGCATGGGTCAGAAAGGCTGCATCGAAGAGGGAAACAATGACTTCTAGCAGCAACAAAACGGAGGGCACTGCGAACAACCTACTCTACCACTCGAAACTAGTGCTACCGCGCTGGAGATGCTAGAGGATAGATGGCGTGCTCGTTATTCGCATCGCTGCTGGCCTTGGATTAGTAGACTCCTGGAACTCAATGGTATTCGATATTTGTCAGGCTTGACGACAGGTCGACGCAGCGTTTAGCAAGAAAGTACTTACGACATCGTCATGCGTGGAAACCGAAGAGAACAAGATTTAGTGTGACGCCCAGTATGTCGGTGGTTCTGGCGCGAGAGATATTTTCAACCTCACGCGTCTTCCATCACGACCTTAGGAGGAGCTGGATACTCCGTAACAATATATAAGCCATATCGGCCATCAACCATGAAGTTCTCCACTGCACTCGCAGCAAACGAGTCTTGCAAAGTAAGTCAACGATCCTAAGGATTGATTCAAAAGACACAAGCATTCGAGCCTGAACATTTCCTATACAGAATAGAAGTCAAACGAAGGACTTTGTCAACCATGCAATTCATCACCTACGTCATACTTGGCATGTCGACATTGACATTCACTATGGCTGCGCCCATAGAAGCCAAAATGGACGGACAAGACAAAGGGGATCTCTTCATCCCGATCGTCGTCCCCCGCCCGCAAGTGGTGCGACCTAGTGTCCCTACTGTCAACAGTAACACCAACAACCAGGGCGCTGTCAATTCAGGGAGTGGTATTGCTGCGGGTGGTTCTGGCGCTGGTAACATTGGCGGCGGTGGTAATGCAAGCTCTGGTACTGCCTCGGCTTTCAACGGCAGCGAGAATAGTTTTGGTCATGTTGGCTGAATCATGTACTCCGAGTCGTAGTATATGGCTCCTCGTCGCACCAATGAACAGATGGTTATTGAGAAAAGCCCGAGCTTTGTACGATCGATCAAGCCTCAGGTACAAGTCGTACTAATTGAAGGCCTCGTTGAGTGCAGTGGAGTTGGATGAAGAGGACGAACCAACATATGCACGCCTGTCTTGATTTTGGAGGGTTTGGTGATCTGGTACGTTTTAAAGCATAAGTGACAAACTCGTAGTTGTGCGGGGAGACATTGGAATGAACCGCTCTGGCATGGTCAAAGATGAGCTCGATCTTGTGCTTGGGTGGATACAGTCTCAGAACGGTAAATTTTGTCTAGAAAAGTCCACCTCAAATGAACGTTATCAGCCGCAGGCGAGTATACACTCTTTGGAAGCCTCTTGTTATGGCACCTAGAAGCATGGATGAGAGCCGTTAGGATCCGTTGTGAAGAATGAGGGAGAGAACAGCATCATACCAAATAGCCAGCGTTAGAAGCGCCTTGTGCTTCTCTGATTAGTGACGGATGCTGGACACTTGTTCGTTATTCGCTTTGTCACTGGTCTCGGGAAAAGCATTCGCTTTGAATTCATCGCTCTTCAAATTCGATAGCTAACAGTTTGGTGCAACGTTTAGCAAGCACAAACTTACGACATAGTCGTGCATGGGGACCTGGGTACCGAGGAGAATCGACCCAATAGCAAGGACTAGACTACAAGAGTGTGACGCCTAATATGTTCCCAGACGTCGGTGGTTCTGGCGGGAGAGGTATCTTCGCCATTGTGTGTCTTCCATCACGACGGTTGGGTGAGTTGCTGGGGCTTGATACTCCACAAGGGTATAAAAACGGTGTTGTGTCGAGCAATGAATTACTGCATTGCATTCGCAGCGAACGACCCTTGCAAAGTAAGTCAACAGCAGGGAACCTAAAGCAACGCATATTCTGACTTTGAATATTTCCTATCCAGCGTGACAATCAGACGATCCCCAGCCATGCAATTCATCACTTACGTCTTAATTGGCATCTCCGCCATGACCTTCACTCTGGCTGCGCCCATGGAGGCCAATGTGGATGAACAAGACAAAGGCAATCTTTTCCTCCCGATCATCCTTCATCGCCCGCAAGTGGTGCAGCCGGCTGTCCCTAGTGTTAGCGGTAATACGAACAACCAAGGTGCTATTAACTCGGGCAGCGGTCTCGCCGCTGGTGGTTCTGGTGCTGGTAACATTGGCGGCGGCGGCGGCAGTGCGACCGCTGGCTCTGCGTCGGCCTTTGACGGTTCCATCAATAGATTTGGAAATGTTGGATAGATTGTGTACTCGTAGTGTCTGGGTCCTTGTAANGACGNAATACACAGATGATTTCCGGGACATGCATGAAGCACGCTTGTGCATGATCAACATGCGAGCCAGGACCTAGAACAAGGCACTGTTGAGTGCTAGCAAAGTATCTTGTAGACAAAAATTGACGAACGAAAAGTAAATAGAGATGAACAACGTGGCGGTCGGGCTATGGCCTTGCATCACGACTATCTTAATTTGAACGCGCTGAGGTGCGAACTGGGGCCGGGAGGCTCCGCCGATGCCTGTCCTAGAAGCATAAGCGGAAACATCCTGGTTGTGCTAGGTAGCATTGGAATCAACTGAAATTAGTCAAGGACAGTCAAAGAAGCGCTCTGTCCGCATCATTGAATATAGAAGCGGTATGTCTCCTCAGGGAGATTTACATTCGCCTCGGTGGATCCCTACGTTATCAGCGTAAATAGCTTTGAATGTTTGGCCACTTATCAAACTTTCTCTGCCTCTGGTCGATCCTTGGTTCAGGCTACAATGTATGCTAATACGGGGACGGTGCGATCGTCCTGCAAGTTTTCGCGTCTTCATATCTAGCGTTCTCTCATTCTGTCACCCAATGCTGAACAGAAAGGCTGGCTGAGATATCGACATCTGGAATCACTGTCAGAAAGGTTGCATTGAACTTCAAAGGAGAGACCAACGATGACTTCTAGAGGCCTCTTGAAAACGGAGGGCTCAGCGTACTGTGGTCTAGCACCCCACGGAACCAGTGGTAGATACTACAGGCTATCTAGATGACATGTTCGAGGCCATTCGCGACGCTGCTGGCCTTGGATTAGTTCCCTGGAAGTCATTGTTATTCAATGCCCATTAGCCTTGAAGACGGGTTGAAGCAACATCTAGCAAGAGGTAACTTACCATTATGCACGGGGACCGAGGAGAACCAAAACAATAACAAAGACTAGTGTGACGCTCTGTATATTCCCAGACGTCGGTGGTTCTGGCGAGGTTCTGGCGCGAGTGATACCTTCATCACTGTGCGTCTTCCATCGGTTGGGGGAGTAAGTGGTGAGGCTATATGCTCCGCAACGCTATAAAAACCCTATGGTATCGAGAAATGAAGTTCTTCACTGCACTCGCAGCGAACGATACGTGCAAAGTAAGTCAATATTCCACAGCACTTCGATACACATTCTGACTTGAACCTTGTAAATGCAGAGAAAAATTCAAACGATCTTCAGCAAGCATGCAATTCCTCACCTACGTCTTGCTTGGCATCTCCGCCGTGACTTTCACCATGGCTGCGCCCATGGAAGCCACAGTGGATGAACAAGACAAAGGAGATACTTTCCTGCACGGATACTCCCGCCCTGCCTCCGGCGTCAGTGGTACAATCAACAACCAAGGCTCTGGCAACTCTGGAAAAGGCGTTGGCGCTGGTTCTGCCGCTGGAGGTAGCATTAATGGTGGTGGTGGAGCAAGCTCCGGCCCGGCCTTCGGTGGCTACAACAAGATTGGACATATTGGCTGAAAATGTGCTCGTAGCATCTTCGTCCCTGTCGAGGCAATGACCAGATGACTCTTTGAATGAGCTTGAAGTACTCTTGTGTGCACTGTGCGATCAAGATACGAGCTCATCACTTGGTTGAAACTGAAAGGATCGTTGAGTGTTGGCAAAATATCTTATACATGCATGCAACAGACGCACGGACAAATGCATGGTTTCGGGAAATTGAGAGGTAGCACCACTATGTTCGTCGTGAGGTTTCGCATCATAATCATTTCTGAGCAAACAATCATTTTCAGTTTCAACACGGCGTCGCTTGGAACGAACGGGCTGGCCTGGTAGAGATCTTCCAGTCAGCGCAAGGCACAAACGAACGCTTCGAAAACTAGTACGTACGTGCATCGGGCGAGCAAGTAGACTCAGGGGGTTTCTAATTTCTTGATGCTTGTCATGTAGCCTCGAAACTCTGCTGTCTGAACATCGTAGCATGAGCATAGGTGGACTGCTTGTCAACTCGTCACCCCGCCGTGTTGGCGCCGTGCATTCGCACAGACAACGCCCTCTTCGCGTATGTGCTCATGTCTAAGCGCAGGAAGTCGAAATGCAAAGAAAAACATCTGTGTTGATCAAGTGTTGAACGTTGATGGTGCCCAGGCCAGTGGGCTGTGGTGGACAACATTGTCCTTCCTATAACAACCGACAGCGAAGGTCAGCGACTGCCAACTCAGCCTCAACTCCGCCTCAGGGACCGGACTTTCAAAATTTCAACGTTCAACGTTGCAACACCAACCCTTGCTATATGGGCTTGGGGCTTCAAGCTTCAAGCTTCATCGACTAATTTGACATTCCAGGCTAGGCTGAAAACCAAACCTGAACCAAACTCTGTGACGTGTCAGTACTCTAGAACTCAGGTCAGGTTTGAAGCCGTTGAAAAGAAAGAGAGACACCAAAGAGCCACGGTCACGTCCCACCGCGAGCGAACTTGACTCGAGCAACCCATAAATCGGATGCCTACTTCGCGATCTACTCCACGTTGGTGACTGGCCTCGGTGGTATGCTCAGTGCTCAACGTTCAACGTTCCATAATATCAATGACGACTGCTTAGCGCATGTCAAAAATCTTGATGTCGGCATTGGGACGCCGAGGAGGGCCAGGGCCAGAGCCTGAACTACTACTGCTACTAGGATGTGGCGCTCTGTACCTTCCCACAACGCAGTGGTTCTGGCATCGGGGACACTCTGTTCACCCGCGCGTCTTCCATCGCGACTGTTCGGCTGGATACTGTGTAACGGTATAAAAATCATATCGTTTCAATCAATGAAGTTCTTCATTGCATCCGCAGAAAGCGACCCTAGCAATGTAAGTACGACCGCCTCAGCTATACAACACACTTTCTGACTTACAGAAATCCTTGTTTAGAGCCGCTCCTAGAAGGCGAACGAACCTGAGCAAACATGCAGTTCTTCACCTATGTCTTGCTTGGCATCTTTGCCGTGGCTTTCACCACGGCTGCGCCCATGGAAGGTGATAAGCCCTTCAAGCTCTCCAACGCACAAGCGCAGCCTATTCTCCCCCGCGGTAATATCAACGGTAATGTTACCGGCAACTCCGGCAACTCTGGGGGAGCTGTTGTTGGTATCGGTAATGTCAATGGCGGTGGTGGTGCTGTCGGTGGTGTTGGCGGAAACGCTGGCTCGGTCGGCAATGTTGCTGGCTCGGGCAATAGCGTCCAAAATGGCGGTGGTAGCAGTAACAGAAACTCTGGCAAGATTTCAGGTGGTAACGTTCGGATTGGACGCGTTGGTTGAATCGTGTACTCAATGTATCTCCGTTCTCGCCGAACCAATACTATGAGCGGATGCATCTTGAATGGGCTCGACGCATTTTTATGCATTCCCGATTTGAAAAAGATGAGGTGCCAAGTGGTCCAAACTGGTGAGCGCCAGGCGTTCCGCCAATCACGGTTCCAGAAGTAGAAACGTCCTGACATTGCAGCGAGACAGTCAGAGACGAGCTCTATCTACACTATTGGGTATAGAGGGGTGTGCCTTCTCTAGGAAGTCTACGATTGCCTCAGCTAATCAACATTCAATCAGTCTTCATATAACGCAAAGCAATGAAACAGTTACTCACCACATTCTTTAGGAGCCTCTTGGGGTATCTGTATTACGAGGTGAGAATGCATTAGCCTCCTGAACGATAGTAAGACGTGGTCCATGAACGTACCAAGTGACGAGCCTTAGTAAGTATAACATTTGACGCGTTCTTCTCTCTCCTCCAAACACGTTCTTGTGTGATGACAGGAGGTCCAAAGCGCGTCGTCTCTGGGTTCGGCATGATCCAATGCATGGAAATACGCTCGTCGACGTCTTTAAGACGGTACCAAACTTCATAGGGAGTGATATTCTCGAGGAAGGCGATGCCTTCTTGTACCGGAGGCATCTTGAGACTTACGATGGTGGAACTGGGGGTTGGTGGTTCTGAGGATGATGGAGGGGGAGGTAAAGGAGCGTGTTCGTGAATTCCGTATTTGATGTATGAATCGAGGACGTCAGGGTGCCAGGCAGCGAAGAATGGGCTTTTGAGCATCAGAGTCTTGGCTTCATCTCTGAAAGAAAAGAAGCATGAGATGGGCGGGTTGGGAGAAGGGCGAGAAGAATAGTCACTTACCGAGATTTCCAGCTAGCCCGCCGCATGATAGCGCCATAGGCCATGTCTATGATGTGCGTGTCTTTCATGTCCTCGTAGTAATGTGGTTTGATTATAACAGGATCCACGAGGATGAGAGAAGAGAATAAGGAGGGGTATGTCAAGGCTGCAAGGGTGCTGATAATAGTCCGAGTTAATGCGTTGACAAGGAATTTCTGGTCGTAAGAACTTACGAAGTACAGCCACCGAAGGAGTGACCGACAGCAACAATTTTACGCTGGGAGAACCCATTCTTCTGGCGTTGAAGAGTTTCGGCAGTGGAAACTCGTGGGAGATAGGTTGGGAGGTTGGAAGAAGACCCAGCGGGTGGCATGAAATGGAGGAGGAAATTGGCAATATCGCGACCGTTGTCCGTCCAGTCGTCTGGATATCCATTGGCGTTAGATGGTAGGTCACAGAGAAGAAGCACTACTACACACAGATAGCACCGAGTTTCCCGTTGTTGATGAGAGCAGCATCGCCAGTTTGGACTGCTTCAAACGACCATATCTCGTCGATATTTTGGTACGAGGAAGCGAGAAGATGGCGGAGCATTGTTTCCCAGATCTACGGAAAATCGCGTAAGACTTCTCGTTTACTTCCAAGAAGTATGTGACATACTTCTTTATTGAATCCGTTCGCGTGGACCAAGAACAAAGTAACGCCCTGGCCACTCCCACCTTTTCGGTTACTTGGGACGTAGCGGTTCACACAGTTCCAGAGAACCCATTCATAGCCTTTATCTGGTCGCTTTGAAGTTGTTTCCTCCCTAATCTTGCCGAGAGTCTGCCTCACAGCGATACCCGCTTTCTTCCTGCTTTCCTTGTCCTCAGTTTGAGGATATTCGGGGAGTGGAATGTAGGGCGTGCTACGTAGGTACGCAGCGGGAACGACATGGGTCGAGATATGAGAAAACTGTGAATATGGGGGTAACGTCCGGGGCGGTGATGGGAGTGGGGGTGGCGGAGTGGTGAGCTCTGGAGGAGGAGGGTAAATGGGGAAGATTGGACGCGTTTGATACGGAGGAACTGGGGGAAGGCCCACTGGTTTGGGGTGAAACGAGGTCATGGTGGGTGTGCGATTGTCCAGGATCGACGCCCGTTTAACTTATCGACCGGCATTCGGTAGCCGGAGCCTCCGGGTGGCCCATTGAAGCTTCGAGGTACTTTTTGGAAGTCGCCGCTGCAACCTACGAGCCTCTGGCTGGCATTTCTCTGCAACATTCCACCATGACGAGCAGTCCGGGATTGTTCGCGGAGAGTTAGCCTCGTGGGACCCTTTGGGAAACCGCCATTTCTGGAATTGGCTCCGTTTCGGCCAATCTCTTGCAACGTTCAACTTCGTTGAAAATTGTTGATCGTCGCGCCTACTCATCCTCGAAGCCCCATCGATCCCCCTCGCCTTTGTGAAGTCCTCTATGGGCTAGGTACACACAACTTTCACACCAATTTTGTGAAAAAATTGTCCCAGTGAACTGTTCGACAGGCAGAAACCGTAGAATTGTGTGTTTATGTGCGTCGTCCATTTAATGCGCTCGTAACTTTTACTGATTTCAGTAGCACTCTTTGATAGGGTTGACTGTCAGGCCTTCAGGTCTCTGTCGCTAGTGAAGGGTGGTAATGCTGCCTTGAGCGCTGCCACGCGCAGCACTCGAGCTTCACGGTAGTCATCAATCCTTGAAACAGTTTCTCGAACGATTGGGTTTCGAAAAGAACTTGGAAGCGGCAGCAGCGAGCGCGGTTTTGACCCCATCTCCCCGTCGAACAAGAATTATCCCCCTTCTTCATGGTTCCTGCTTTCCATGAACATGCATGTGGATGGCACGGCCTACTGAAGGTTTGGACTCTTCAGTTTGTCTTTATGTGATTTGACAAAGCCTCAACATCGATGTATGGACCCCTGCAACACTTGAAGTCAGGCAGCGCATACTGATCGCAAACTTGATTGCGTGATATAGGTATCTCGGAAGTGCCTTGCTACGTGCCCCGCACGATGCCCACGGATGTACGATAATCATGAGATACCGCCAGGTGAGTGAACAGCTTGAGCCCAAAGGTCTCCTGGGTGACTGAATGAGTGTCCTTTAGCACCGCAAGAGACGCTGGTATATACGTACTCAAAACTCTCTTCGATCATCGAATGACTCTGCAAGTCCTTCAAAAGGTGATTCCATCCTAACGAATCGCACCGCCCATTCTCGAACTTACTGTGACCTCTTGAAAGCTCTTGCCTCCCGTCATTAATATATCAAGTGTTCGCTCCCTCTTCGCGAATCGCAGGATCTGGATCCCCTGGCTTTCCTGCATACTGAGTATCGAGTAGGCTAGGACCAACCTACATGTCAATAGTCGATCGTTTGAGAATATACACAGCTCTATAGACCTTGTGCCTCCATATATATTTTTTGATGTTTCTCTGCCTTGAAATCCCCCTGCTTGCCCCTGGCAATGGCGCGCAGTTCGGAATAGCCCACGGAATCGGGCCGCCACCGAGCCTGCGAATTGGTTCCGTTTTTGGTGTATGTTCTTCTCTTGAGAACATCCATCTTTACGACGGTCGCTCTGCCCCGCTGCCTATTGCCCTATATTTTAATGACCTTAACGACAAACCTGCTCTAACGAAGTACTTTGCTCACCGCTTGCCACGATGACCACATACGGGACAGGTGGAATGGCCAACGGCATGGTTATCTTTCTCCTCTACGCCCTATCAATCCCTGGCTTCGTCTTCTCAAGACCTACCTCTTTGGCCGTGCGCCAAGAATTACCACCCCAGCTCGACGTCCAGCCAAATCAGAACGATGGGAGCTCCAGAAAAATTTGGGTGCGCATGTCCAACTTACGGCTAGTCTTACGAGCTAACATTTGTTTGGCTTGCTACTAGATACCTATCACGGTCATTGCCCTGGCCCTTTCTGCCTTCGCCATATTAGTATGGTGTCGGCGGTACATTTGGAAGGCGCTCACTGGTATTGCTGGTGCTTCAGGAGCGACTCGAATAGCGTCGAGAACGGGTCCAGGTGTCCGGGAAGTCACAGCAGAGCAGCTCGCAGGCAGTCTAAGGAATAACAATGCTGCTGGCAACACTACCACGACTGGTACCACTGGAAGGCCACGAAGAACTAGGCGCCCCCGCCGCACGCCGTCGCAGATCTCCACGACGTCTCTCCCTGCGTACATGAAGGAGCCAGGTGAAGAAGAGTTGGTGATTTATCGGTGCGTAATTGCTCAGTGTCGTCACTGCTACCGTGTATACTCAACGCCACATCAGTGGTCCTGAGGACATGGAGGATAACCCAATGCCGCCCACGACCAACGTCGTAATGCCCCCGGTCGACGAGGACATGAACGAATCTGTTCACTCCCATTCTCGTAATGCTTCGCAGGCATCAAGCTATCCACCTGCGCCGGAATCACCGAATGACATGCCCCTTCTCAGTCATGACGAAGAAAATGATGATACTTCCTCCCCAGGGTTGCTGCGCTCTCCACCTGGCGACGGCATGCCCACCCGGCCTAGTACTGAAACGTTAAACACCTCCGAAGGTCCCACTTCATTGATGCCGGTTCCGACTCGCACCACTGAACCCGATGCTCACGTCGATCCTCGCGGTGCTGCGCCGCCTTACTTCGAAGTGGTTGATCTCAATGAAAGCCAGAGGGACCTGGCCAATTCTCCCTCGACGGTGTCGGATCCATCCGAACCGCGTACACCACCTTCTTCTAGTGGGTCGCCTGGTCCGAGACGGTCTGCGTTTATGTCGCTGTGGCATTCTATTGGAGGCTCTGCTTCTGCGTCTGCATCGCAATCCCCTCCAGGAACTGCGGATGGATTGCCAACGCACATGCGCACCGAATCAGCCATGTCCAACAGCTCCTCTTCTAACTCTCATGGAAACACGCCTCCTCGTACAAGCACATCCCGATTCAGCCATCGACCTACCCTTTCGAATGGATCGTCCATTCTCTCTCCATTCCGAACCTTATCGCGCCAAAAGTCAACGACCTTCTCTACTCGCTCCGTCCACTCCACGAACAACCTCAATTCTCCATCGCTCATCTCATTGAATTCCATTTCATCGCCACTAACCCACACCGCCGTCCGAACTGAATTCGCGTATCCAAAAGCAGGTCCCACACCCGAACAAATGAAACTGATCTCGTCTAGGGAAAGTTTCGTTAGGTTTGGTAAACCCTATGGTCCAGATGCGGTTTCCTTTGCGGCGTCGACTTCGAGAATGGACTTAAGCCCACCGCCTGACTTTGAGGAGGTGAACTCGGAGACGAATCTTATTGGTAGTAGTGGTGGACCTTCAAGAACGAGGAGTGATAGCCGGCTTGCTTCCAGTGGTCTTCGTGGACATGTACGTGATGGATCGGATAGCTCGTTGGAAGAGGCACCTGTGAGGGATTCTGGTGACTTAGCGCCCCACGAGCCCGTCGTTCAAAGCGATAATACGACGGCGTCCACCAATGAGTCACAAGATACAGCTCCATCAGCGTTGACGAGTAGTCCAGACTCGTCTTCCTCGACTACGCCGTCAATGCCTACGTCCTCGCCACCAACATCTGTACCTACGTCACCTCCATCAACTGCTCAATCTACGCAACCCACCGAGGTAAAATTACAACAGCCTATCACACCCGTCACGCCCGTCACTGCTACAAGCCTCGCACCTGCCTCCGCCGCGCACAGTCTCCCTCCTACGTCGTTCCGTGCCCCTGTTGCTGCGCCCTTCCGTCCTGAATCGCGTGCTAGCTCGATGGTTTCTTTCGCCACCGCTGCAGAAACCCTACCACCGTCTACTCCAGCTCCACCTTCTGATTCTGAAGAATCGGAAGACGAATCGGGGTCGGAAAGTAGACATGGTGGAAGTGGAAACCGAAGACACCGTGCTGATGAGGAGAGTGAGGAGAGCGATTTCGAGGAAGGGAATACGTTGGATGCTTTGGCATTGGGCATCAATACAAACGTGGGTGGTAGCATTGGTAGAGGGAAGAGGGGGACGTTGATAGTCGAGTCGCCTTCGACGCCCATCATGAAAGGTCTGCATACGCAGGAAGGAACTGATGTGACGATTACTCCAGGTGGTCCATCTTCCAAAGCTGTTAGCCGACAGTCTACCATGTCCACGATGACCGTCGTCCCGAGCTCTGGAACACATTCATAGTCGACTTTCAAGACCTGAATCCCGCCTCTCATCTGTGCCATCCTACGTGTCATCTCACTCAAAAATACTTCCTCTTCTCATGTTCTCTCCTCAAAGTACCTTAGATCGGTCCCTTTTCGGCGCTTTGCTTCCTCCTTCTTGTCTTCGAAAGGGCGCTACGTTGCGTTATCCATAAATACCTTTCTTGTTTATTTCATGTTCACCCGTGGTTTCTTGCATATCATCCCTCAATTGCTGATGTTGTTCATCATGGACCTCTATTTAGTATCTACCTTCAGCACGATATATCATGATGTCTTCTCCCTCTCCCCGTTTGCGTATATATGATTATTTCTCTGGGATGTTATTGGATTCATAATATACGAGCAGAATATCTGGACACAAGGGGGAGTAATAGAGGTGAACTACTCCTCTCAGTCTCATTGCTACCTATACTGGTTCTCGTGATCCTCAACCTCATGCTTTCTGTGTGGTTTGTGAAGGGACGAAGAGCTTCGAACTTCAGAGAGGAAAAGAGGTCGAAACGCAAGGGGAAGAGAGAGGGGGAGNAGGGATAATTTGAATGATTAATTGAGAGACATGAGAGGATATGGTACTTGGAGAACAAGAGACGATCTAGGACACGGCTATAGAATGAGACGATGAGACTAGTTGGCTGTTCCGACTATCCCAGTCCAAGGGTGGCGACCTATAGTGCCTGAGGCCTGACTGCCTGTAGCCTGTGGGTGAGGGGAGTTGTGACGCGCCAATCCATGGAGACTCTGAGGATCATTGGACTTGAGTAAAACATAGGGATTGGGTTAATCAGAGCCAACACAATCAGAGAGATGGTTATTAAGACCAGGTTCCAGGTGTTCGAAAGCTTTGAGAGCAAGGGGAACTTGGGAGGGTGGTTCTGCTAGCTTGATGTCGAGTCCAAGGATTCACTGACAGATGCTTCGACCGAGTCACCTGAACTAGTTGATCGGACCATCTGGGGAGGGTAGACTGCCGTTGAAATATCCACCAGAGATGGTCGCTCGTTGGGAGAGGTCACCATTAATTGAGTGGCAACAGATCTAAGGACGGGATGTGGCATATTGGAACGGTCCAGGACACAGAGGATTACACGTCCGCAAGACCAACGATCGGCTTTGATGGGACTATACTTGGGTGCCCGTTGTTCAATCTCAGGAGCAATCCAGCCACTTGTGCCACAGTAACCAGTGACCTCCTCGGCTTCGTCAAGGACATGACAAGCAACGTCAAAATCAGAAAGTATCAGCGAGCTGCGAACATTGATGAGGCAATTGTCTGGCTTGATATCTCGGTGAGCAACTCTGTGACAATGCAAGTAAGCGACAGCGGCGACCAGTTCCCCACAGATTGATGAAGCATGTTCGGAGAGTAGCCGGGGATATTGATCGATATATCGGTGAAGGGAGTGTGGCATGTATGGAAGGATGGCAAAGTGTGCCGAAGAACCCTGAAACGAGTCGAGCAATTGTATTATGTGACTCGACGGAGGATGGCAGCCTCGAAGAAATTCCAATGTGCGAATCTCGCAGGCAGATGTCATCTTTGCTACGAGGAGTCGAGATGACTCTGAACGCGACCGGACAAGAAGGAGGTGAGGAGGAAGCTTGAATGAAACCAACATTAGCCAGAATGGGTTGGTAATAGCGGGAGACTAATCACATTATCCAGGCGCTCCAACTCCCATCCCCCGCAATCGATGACCTCGGGTTCTACATCATACCCACGGGAAGCAAGTTCACCCATTGCATCGGACACTCCTTGCGGTGTCCGGGAACCCTGGTTCTCAGCCTCTTCTTCGGTCTGTGATTCTTTGGTATAGAAAGATTTCATTTTGTGTCGCTCATTATATTTTGAGATGCTCTGACTGAAAGCCGTGATCTCGTCTTCGACTGACTTGAGGTCTTCACGAGACGAGAGACTGAGCATGTGAACCAGGTTGTTCAAGCAAAGGGCCATCTCAGCGCGCTTTGCAGCGTATTGGAGGTCGAGAGAGGTTGATGTGTAATACACCTGCTTGAATTCATCAGAAAATCAATCGTGAAGTCACATTAGACAATGACATACCTTACTATCATTTGGTTTCTGAAAGAAGATCATTTGGTCATACATACCGTTTGACCTGACGTACAAAGACAACAAGGTAAAATTTTTGTTCGTGGTGAAGGGCGGGAGATGGCCGTTGGCAAAGCGAACAGTAGAGGAGGCACAGAGGATCAACCGAAGGCGATCGTACGAGAAGGTGTTATCGGCTTGATTGAGGGGGACGGAATTGACTTCTGTGTGGCAACGAAGGAGACGACCTTGCAACAATGAGAAGTCGCTTTTCGGGTAGAACTTCCGTAGGGCTGTGTCTTCATCCGTGGTGTCATTGTCCTGGGGCCTTTCAACAATAAGTGGGTAATTCCAACGTGTAGCACCTCTGAAAATTGCGTTATTAGCAAGGAGCGCACGTTGTCCATTACAAATTCTCACAAAGTTAAATGAACTCCTGTGGGGCTTGCCTTGTGAACACCAAGCAGAATCGAAGCCATCATCATCGCCTTGAAGACTCCTTCTTTTAAGGGAAGTCCTTTCTTTCTGTCCTTCCATATGCCTTGCCAGGGCAGAGAGAGGGTGATTAAGTGGGCAATCTCCGCTAAAGTAGCATCTCGAGAGTTGACTTGAACCATGGGCTGGTCTTCCTGCATGGAGTCATCGTTTTGTACATCGAAAGACGGCTGAGTTGACGATGCCGTTCGATGTTCAGTGGCCGTATCGCCATGGGAGGAAGCCCCACTTGAATGGGGTTGCGGTTGGTGGGTCGCTAAATCAGCAAGGGATGGGGGGATGGACGCCACGTCGCAATAGGCTGATAGGCAGTCCGGCTGAGATAGCATGTATCGATATAATTGCTGAAAAACATTAATTCAGTTCTGAGTTGAATTGAGCGTCTGAAGCTAGATATGTACGCACTTCCGGAATGTCGTTTGACAAAGTAGTCAACTGGAATAGCTTTTGCTTGAACTCTTCGACAAAAGGGGGCACACCCTCATTCACGTTGAGCTCGCGAATCGCATTTAGGTGTAGGTCTTCTTTGCAAAACGAGCCCCAATTAGTTACTTTAATGAAGCTATCTTGGTATTGTTCGTCGAGTTTCAAGTCTATATCTCCTGTATCAAGGGATAGCGGTGACTCTAGGTACGCGGATGAAACGCCGTCTGCTTACTCTGAAATATCTCAGACTTGAAGGCGAAGAAGTCGACATGGTTGGAGCCGTTGTGGTGCGTCGTCACAAACTCGTCGTCCGATACGAGGCGCTCTAGTTGGATGGAATTGAAGGCCCATGCCATCTTGGATCGATTTTCAAGCAATTTAGCTTGAAATTCGAGATTTTCAGCGGTGTCCAGGGCGACGCCTTTCTTCAAAGACGGTGTCAGTCGCCAAACTTGGATTTCGTCCAAGTCGTTGAAGCCTTTCAGCTTATCCCAGAGCTCAGCCTTGATGCGCTCAGTCAGGTCTTGAGCATTCATAACGTTGCCCACGAATCCAGAGACGGCAGCTCCTTCGCAAAAATATAACCATGACATGGTGGATAGAAGCAAAGAGGGTGGTTGCAAGGTCCCCCTTTCTTCGCGTAACTTGAAAGTTCTACCCAATTGCTTGACTCCGAGTCTCCGACTCTTTCTCCGCTCGGTCCGCCCCGCCGCGCCACCCCCTCTGTTCTCCATAGCCCCTTAGGCCTTAGGCCTTGGGCCAATCGCAACGTTGAAACCAGTCTCCCGTGCATTTGAGGATTACCGCTAGTTATCCCAGAGTAATCAGATGGTCTCTGGGCGTAGCTGCTGATGGGCACCAAGCAGATATTAAGCCATGTATGAATCATCCGGGAGCCTCGAAGCTTGGCCCACCCTTTGCTTTCTACTGGCAAACCAATCTCGACTTCCTTCACAAACCTCTCCGCACTCGATGAAGACCTTTCCATCTTTCCATCCGCTCTTACATTAGGACTTTTACATGCAACTGGCTCAAGCGAGCTCGAGCGATACACCAGCGACGTGCCCCAACTATATAGTAGATACTAGAAACAGGGGACGGGCCTATGGATTCAGAATACACGAACAGAGAACAGAGTTCCTGGAAAGAAACAATTGAAGATGACCTTTACTGCTGAACTATCTGCTTCCAATTTTGGAATTAGTGGCTCCCTTCGTTTTGCCTCCACCCCTCAAGTTTCCATTGCTGCCACATTGCCCATGATGGTTCTCATGACCCATGCTTTCTGTATAGTTTCTCCGACTTTTGGACGAGGACCGTGACGGAACGAAGCGCTTCTAATCGTTTCCCACCGCTTACCGTAAAAACTCGACATGCTCATGACACCGCAACACTAGCTGGCTATAAAACGGACCTTGTTTCAGGGAACGACAAATGTGTTTTATCTCTCTCAATGCTTGAGGATGCCACGAAGTCCCGGACTTGCTGATCTTTTCGCTTGGATTACCCTGCTACTTCTCGTTGGTTCCGGTCGTATCAATGTAGCTGGACAATCCACAACCGGAATCGGAGCTAGAGGGTCGATCGTTGACTTGGGTTACGCTCGATACCTCGCCAATCGTACGTATCCAGACGTCGATGCGTTCTTGGGTATCCCGTATGCGGAGCCCCCAGTCGGCGAGAGACGCTGGAGAAAGCCTCTTCCATTGAATACCGCTCGTGTCCAGAGGGAAGCAAGGGGTCGTGTGGTTGATGCTACAGAGTACCCGGATTTTTGTGTCCAAGGTACCACAGGAAGTGAGTGTGAAATTTCCAATGTTTCCGTTAAGTACTTTGAAGGTGCTGATCAGTCGAGTGTTCGTTGCAGATGGAGATGCCGGAGGAGCAGGCAGCGAAGATTGTTTGAAAGTGAACATTTATGCTCCTGCTGGGGTTACAAGARAAAGTAAACGTAGGCACTGCGACCGTCGACCTTAATCTCCACTCTAACGCTTTCTTCCATAGTTCCGGTGTTGGTGTACATCCACGGAGGAGGTTCGGGTTTACTCTTCGCACATATCTTACTCAAATACTGATATTTATCTCCCTTTTTGAAGCGTATATCTACGGCAACCCTCGCAATTGGCCATTCGACCATTGGATCCACCAAAGCCCTAACGTCGTCGTCGTTTCCGTCTACTACCGTCTTGATTCCTTCGGCTTCCTTGCTGTCCCAGAATTTCGGGATTCTGCGAACGGTGACTTTAATGTAGGGTTCTTGGACCAAGTTCAGGCCCTTCGATGGGTTCAAGAGCACRTTTCTGCGTTTGGAGGCGACCCGTCGAGAGTTACTATCAACGGGGAAAGTGCTGGAGGCTCCAGTGTCGAATTACATCTGGTCACTAACCGAGGAACGGAGCTATTCTCACAAGCTATTGCACAGAGTGTCTACCGTACGCCTTTGCCTACGCCGGAGCAACAGAAGGTAGCTGTCCCTGGGTTGCAAACGAAGCGATTTGATCATACTGACTTCGATGCTAGCCGTTATTTAATTTTTACTCTACCGAAGCTGGATGTCCGACTGGTACTGTCAACCAGCGATTGGCCTGTCTTCGTCGTGCTAGCATCAGTGCGCTTGCTCGTGCTCAAGACGTCAGTGGGACAGCAGCTTTGTAAGAATCTCATTGTCTCATAACCTTTTCCTGTCCTCACGACCATTCTCCTCCTCAGTGCAGGCTTGTATAACGTCTTTCATCCTGTCCTGGATGGTAAAGTGATCAATGACTTCCCAACGAAGTTGATTATGTCAGGGAGGTTTGCTCATGTCCCACTCATCGTCGGGTGAGTTTCGTTTTGGTTTAAATCAGCGGGAAAGATATCTTNTGTCCCCAACTAGGTCTACATCCAACGAAACACTTTCTGGAGGCAACCTCCGTACTTCTCTGAAGACATTCTTCCCTTCCCTCAACGACGGAGACTTGGATGATTTCGAAGAAAAGTACCCAGTCTCCGACTACACCAACGAATCACAAAGAAATCAGGTCGCAACAGGAGAGTCGCAGTTAATTTGTGCAGTACGTGGATCAAGGACCTTAGATGACATTGGTCTGTCTAACCTCTTGTTCAAAGCGCACGATTTTGGGAACGGCATTTTCAACCAGGAATCCTGTTTGGACCTATCGGTACAACCAACATGTTCCCGTTTGGGGAGGTGATGGTGTCGGCCACGCTTCTGAAAATTGGATGATGTTCCAGGGTACCAGCACGGGGTACGTTCCCATTGCAACATCTACAAAAGGCATGCCCACTTATGCATACGGTCTCCTAGCTTCAATGGGACGACAACGTTCACACCGATGGCTCCCGAATCGACCGCGTTTGCCGAAGAGCTCATCGCATATTGGCTTTCCTTCGTCCGTTCAGGAGATCCGAACACCCATAAATTGGCACGTTCGCCCGCTTGGCCCCAATACAATAAACGTCAACGAGCTCGAGTGGTGTTGCAGCAGGAGCCTTCGGGTTTGGTGACCCAGAGTGGTAGTTTTATTGAGACGGAGCCCAGAGCGGAAACGCAAAGATGTGCGTTTGTTGCAGGCAAAGTTGAACGCGAGCAAAACTAGACTATGGCAGCGATGAACTTGGCCTGTTTTTCGATATCTTGACCATAGCGACAAAATCCTCTGGCCCGTCTTGGAAGAATATGGTAGAAGTACATAAATTCGAGGATAAACAGTGGTTGTAAGGCGAAGAGGGGCTATTTAGTACTTCACAAAAGAAACTCCGTCGCGNTTGCCAGCGTTTGCCTTCATCCCGGCCCTTCATATCCCGGCCTACGTCTGTTGGTTTGTCGAAATTGGTGCTATTGACATCGGCTCTGTCGCTGTGGGCTGCGCAGGTGCGTCGACATCTTTCGCTCGCGTACGTTCCATGTCTTTTTTCACAGCCTCGTCGAATTCATCTGCGTCGAACGAATCCGAACAACAACGCCCACAACACCCTCTGCTACTTCCACCCCAACCAGAGCCGTAGGATTCTATCCAAACGCCAGGAAGATAAGGCTCAAGGGTATTCGGTGATAGCTAGAGGGAGCTTCGACGCACTTTGGGTACACCACTGGAAGAGCGAAGCTTCTCCACAGACGCCTGGGGGGNAAGTCGTTGTCACCACGATGAAAAGAATGGCTGGCGAGTTACTCACAGCAAAGACCACAACACACTCCGCAGCAAGCACCAGCAGCGTCGTCACTCATTTCTCGAAAGTTGCAATGGATGAAGGTCAGATGTAAGCTTTGCTTTACGGTGAATGATGAACATGCGAAGACGTCAAGAAGCTTCAATCCTGTGCAGGTGCCACACGATGACCTCAACTTAACGGGGACATCTCATCGCCTTCGAATCTCGATTATGACATCCGCAAACTACACAAGAAAGGGGGAAATTTTACGAATGGGGAACGTCTGGTGCAGGAGGCAGAAAGCTTTCAAGTAGCTGTGCTAACTGTTCTGAGTCTATCCCCGTACTACTGTCAATATCAATCACTGGTTGAGGATGGTTCTCTGGAAGGAAGCTCCAATGTGGCGAAGGTGTTGGCCGGATGTGCGAAAAGTCTTGGACGTTTATCGTCTGTGGATGGTTAGTAAGACTGTGTACGTGCCGCGGTTCGTTCTGAGTAAATCACCTTTGGAGGGGTCCGTGGCGCGAATCTGATGCGTTCACATCCTTCGATAATTGGAGAGGGTGCGATGGATACGAATACGTCAACATCCTTTGAAGTATGCATCCTAAACTAATGCCAATTCAGCCATCATAGCGGAAGCCTTGGACACAAGTCGAGAGCTCACCTGGTGACATCCTACAACGACTGTACACCGATGGAGATCATGTAGCAAGACACTTCCCGATATCTCAGGAAGCAGCAGAACACAATCATCGAGGTTACGAATGTGCAATGCCGTCAGCACCTGAGATGCCACAGACGTAGCCTGCAAGTCAACGATGCAGCTCTTCAGGTCACATATAGTCATATCTGAGGAGGCARATTTTTCAGGAGACATGGGAAGGCTTCGCCATCCTAGGTATGYGTTTTCACGAGARCCAAGRATYCGATGYGACGAAGATGGTTCAGMACGAYTTGATTCSRANGNNNNATCTGCTTTCTGKCTGGGAGATGGGGTYGRAATCGTCGCCGTCRTCGTYGCGGCTGCYCCTGGTTTCCTCTTGAAMGAAAACTTGCTTTTAGACTTGGATGCTGCTCTGAGTTGTTCSAGAGACTTTTCCAAAGCCTTGACTTGCTAATAAAGCAATCTGAGCTCGAGCTYTCTCGCAAYGTGTAGAGATMGATCGAGAGCTCACCAACTCATGCTGCCGYTGATCATARCTAGGCAGTATCCCCACCGCATCTGACAGCTTCTTCGARAGCACCGCGACCTCAGCAGCCAACGCCTGTAYCARATKAGCGTCAGACGAGCCTTCAGCGTTCTTGATCCTYGCTTCCAGATCTAGAAAAACAAGGCATATAGGSCTGAAGGACTTGCGCCTAGCAAACGATGCAACCTGTATACGAAGTCTTGAACTCTATCGAGAAGCTCTGCGCGAACTGCCATCGCGTTTCTGTTTCTTGAGACATGATAATAATGAGGTGACTGTGGTGGAAGAAGNNACAAAGCCAAACACGCGACCCTCACAGTGCATGATGCAACGATGAGTCGAGTCGAAGCAATTTGAGACAAAAATCAATCTACGAGTCATGGCTGGCAAAAGGGCTAATTTACATCGATTGGGAGTACAAAGAATAAGACGGCCTTAGCGTCGTCTGTATGTGTATCTAGCGACCGTATCTACAAGCMRAGTCAGCATAAAAGTCAAAGACGCGACNNAGAGACACGCACTTCTGGAGTTCCCATTCTCTGTTATCCAAAGGACAGACATTCCTAGTCTTGAGCCATCGCGAGATGCAATGGAAGTGGAACGCGTGCTAGATTGCGCGATGCGCCTCTGAGTCACCAACTCTGCACTGCGAAGGATAACCGCTGAGGACTCACGTTACAGATACCCCAGGCAGCGTTGCACTCTTCACTTGTAGCAGAGACTTGGTTCGCTTGGCAGTCAATGCCTGCAGGTATCACATCCATATAAGCCGGAGTCACAAGAGCAAGGAGATAGACACGCACATAAATCCATGATATGGTTCCTGCAGATAGCACAGTTGTCGACGACGATGTCTACACGCAGCGAGGGTCAGTTTCACGTATGACACGATCCMCAAGTCCACATRCCCCAAGCCCAAAGCGATACAGCGTTCCACTGCCAGGAGATTGGGGAGTCAGTCGCCAACATGAAAACGAAGTTCGTAGCATCGCACCTTTTTCACTTCGAATCGTTGCTTTCCATCTTTCTCTTTGCCTCCCTTCTTAGCAGGTGCAGCGGGCGCGGGTTGATCTACATCCATGTCGGCCATGATGAAGTCAAGAGACAAAGGGTTGACTGGCGCTCAAACGGTCACCTTCATATCRCGAATACCYCACAGGGGCAAACAAGGATCCTAGGAGCATAGAAATCATAACATATGGAAATGGATATGGAAGCATACATGAAGACGAGTACAATGAAAACAACAAGATTATTTTTGGTAAATGAGCGTGCATAAATGTAAGAAAGTAAATGAACGAATCCAAAAGATGGAGCAACAGGAGTCGTAAGTAGTCATCCAATAGTCGTGAGTAATAAAGCAGATTAGATCGTGAGGTAAGTGCAAAATTATGGATTATAGGCACTGCTACGAGGCGACCGTGGTCCGAAAAGCCCAGGGCTTCCTCTTTCTGGTACGATGAGAGTAGGTTCAACGGAAGGTGGGGTAGGGACGAGATGTGGATCGGCTACAAGGAGAGGACGGAATGAGTTCGCATATCGAGTAGGTTAGAGGTGGGTAACGTACGTTGCCAGGTAGCCCAAGATTGTACTTGACGGCGAGGATCCATCGCGTGCATCGCTGGTGGCATTGGTGGTGGCGGAGCTGCAGCTTGAGGAGGAGGAGCCTGCTCTCTCCTTCTACGAGGACGTCCACGGGAGGTGAATCGCCAACCAGGCTTCGCTTGAGGAANTCTCAGGAGGGGGTATCGGTTCGGGAGGCGGAGCCTCGGGAGGTGGACCAGCAGCCGCAGCAGGTGTCCTGGATTCCTTGTTAGACAAAGTGAGAGATCACTGAGAGGAGGAAGCGTACCATTCGGGCTCGTACTCGCCACCAGGTCCATACTTTGTTTGGACACAAAGTAAGAAGCCGACCTCACTATACAACAAGTGAGAAACGATAACGAGAAAGAAGGCAGAGAGACGTACTGCTTCAGAGCTCTCTTTTCTTCGCGTAGTTTACCAACTTCTCCGAGGAGGATCTTAACCTCGGATGCAAGTAGTTTACTGAAATCATCCAAATACTTTCGAGAAGAATTAATAACGATTTCGTAGTGATTGAGCGATGGACGTACTCCTTGAACATTGAATGATACTTGTTCTTGTGCGCTCGATCGAACGGCGTTGATCGTTTCCTCATGATGTTGACTGCATTCGGCACGGATACCTATGAGCAACACTTTAGTACCTCGCATGAATATGTGGTAAGGCAGGACTCACTCTCAGACATCGTGTGAAGTAGTTCTCGCATCTCGTTGTTCTGGCGTTGTAGCTCAGCCATAACATTCTCCGTCGCTAGAAAGCGAGGAAGGTTAACACACAAAGATTGGGCGAAAGCAGAGCAGCTTACTGGGTTTCTCCTGATCGATCACGCGACGCTCTTGTTCCTCCCTCCTGTCATCTTCAAGGTCGTCGTGGATCTTCCTCACCATGTCCCGGAGTTCAATCCAGTTAGCGTCCTTGTCTTGCCTGCGAGCGCCCTTGTCGGCCCAACGCTCCTCCATGACCTCGCGCTTCTGGTCAAAGGCCTGCTGTTGGTTCTGCAACAGATTCGTGATGTCCTCCAACTGATTACGGATCATCTCGTCACGTTCGATGTTTTGTTGACGTTCGCGCTCGCGGTTTTCGGCTTCTTCAGTGACGCGTTGCTCCTTCTCATTCTCCAACTCTGCACGAACAGAGGATAGCTCATCCTCCAGGGCTTGAATGCGAGCGTCGCGTTCATCGAGCATGCGGTTCCTTTCAGCTTGCAAGTCGGCGAGAAGGCGTTCACGCTCTTCAGCGGCAACCTCTCGTTCCCTGGCAAACTCCTCACGCTCGCTCTGAATGGTTTGCATGATTGACTGAGCATGAAGTGATGCGGCTTCTTGACTCGCACGGATGGATTCAACGACAGACGCGGTATCAGCTGCAGGAGGACCAACAACTATATGCTCGGGTTCAAAGATCGAGGGTGCGGCAGAAGGTGGCTGGGAAGGAGGGGGAGGTGAAGGAGGTGGTGCGGGTTGAGCTGGAGGGGGTAAGATAGTAGCGATGCGGTGTTCAATATCACGCCATATCTCTTCGTGTCGTTCCCTAGCTTCATCATCTCTTCGGGCCTCGTTGTCCAAGAAAAGTCGTTGACGATCCTCTTCATGATCACGGAACTCTCTCTCGCGATGCTCCTCAGCTTCATGTGCTTCACCAGCAATATTCTGCAGTTGCTGCTCAACGTCATTCAGCCGCTCAAGGCGCTCTCTCTCCTGATCGGCGGCTTGGAGGTCGAATGGCGTAACAGGTCGTACATGGTGGGGAACAGGAACAGGAGCAGTTGTGCTATCGCTGGGAAGGCGTTGGGTAGGTATGCGCTGAGTTGCAGGGCGACTTGCTGACGTTGGAGTTCGGCTAGGGAGTCGGCTCGCCGGAGGCGTATATTCGTCATCATAAGGCCCTTCTCCCTCTGAAGCGAGACCAACTTCTGGGACATTCCGTAAGCTAGTTGACGTAGGTGTACGGATCGGTGGTCTTTGAAGCACTTCGTGCGGTACATGTACAGCCTCTGGAGGCGGGCGAGCTCTGTATTCGGATGTGGTTGGAGAGTAAGGACCTGGAATAACGACAGATTCAGTGGAAGTTAGCTACGAGAGTAGGAGTACACATACGGGAAGCACCACTGCGCCCAGTGGGGGTACGCTCAACGCCAGGTGTGTGGTAGGCACCAGGATCACCTTCTACGACACTCAAAGAGGTAGGGGGACGAGTAGGGGGACGACCGGACGGATGATATCCACCAGGCTCATCGGCGGCAGTGGCGACACGAGGCGGATAATACACATCAGCTTGTGAAGGTGCAATACCAGATACGGCTGTTTGAGGACGGGCGGGTGCACCAGGTTGCGTCGGGACTGTGATGATGTGAGGTTGCTGTGGATCATATACGACCGACGGCGGGGGAAGGGTCGTTTGAACGTGGCTAGGGGGCAGAGGGTGTGAAACAGAAGGTCCTGCAGTTGGAGGCGGGGCAGGGGTTCCATAACGGGAGTGTTGGATTTCAATGCCAGGGTGACGCGAAGGGGAGTAATATGGAGATCGATCACGAGAATCGCGCCCGTGCCTACGCCCTGGGGAATGTCTACGCGGGGGGGGTATATGAACGAGAGCGATATCGACCGCGAGAATCAGGTCTAGGGGAATAACCTCGGGAACGTTGGCGTTCGCCGAAGTAATGACGACTTGGAGAACGACGATGTCTATCCCTGTCATCCCTGTACCTGTCGTCCCTGTCGTCCCGATACCTATCATCCCGATGTCGATCTCTTCTGTGACGGTCATCATCCCTGTCTCTACTTCTGCTCCTCCGCCTGCCAGGTGAGTATGAACGGGAGCGCCGTCTATGTGCAGGACTATATGAGCGCTCACGGCGTCCAGGGCTTGACGGACGATCAAATCGACTGCCATGCCTCGGACTTGAAGGGCGGTCACCGTAGCGTTGATCGTCACGTCCGGGGCTACGAGGTCGTCTGCCCTCGTACATGGGATCCATGGCCGTTTGGGGGCGGCTGGGACCATATCCACTGGGGACAGGTGCATATGGGATGGATTGTGTACGGCGTGGAGAACGAGAGCGTGACCGAGAGCGGCTGTGAGAGCGATAGGAACGTCGACTCGGGGTCTGGGTAACGACAATAGGAACTTGTGTGGGTTGTTGAGGGATAGGGGCACCCGAAACAACTATAGGAGCCGCTGTACCAGGCCTGGTATGAGGGGGAGATGGTGACCGGCGGCGTCGCCCTCGCGAAGAGGATCGTGAGCGTGAAGAGCGCGAAGAACCTGGGATCACAACAGTGGGAGCCATTGGAGGCTGGGTCATCACCATCCCTGGTGGACCAGGTTGAACATAAGGAGTTGGAGCATACGAAGTTGGGAATTGAGAGGGTACTTGAGAGGGTGGTTGGATGATGACTTGAGGGGGTTGTGAAGGGGCTTGGGATGGGAATTGAGATGGCACTTGAGTGGGATATTGGCCGGGGAGATAGGGATGTTGTACGGGAACAGGACCTTGACCGGGAANTCTGGATTATTTGAGGAGGGGGTGTTCGGGAATGGGAACGAGAGCGGGAATGACGACGACGAGAGCGAGAGGAACGAGACCGTGACCTTCGACTCCTACTTGAGGAAGAGTGTGTCCGATCGGGAGGGAGGACGACAACTTGTCCAGGACCAGGAACAGGCGCGCCAGGGAAAGGAGTAGGGTAAGCAACGCCAGACATCGTCGGCTGCATTGGCATGCCCGGTACAGTCGGTACGTAGGCTTGCGATGGCTGGTCGGTGTGCACATGGATTGAAGCAGGACGAGCACTACGCGGTGACCGGGAACGGGATCGACGTGATCGAGGCGAACGCGAACGCGAACGACGCGATCGAGATCGAGATGAACGCGACGAACGTGACCGGGACCTGGATCGACTGGAATGACGACTGCCAGGGACCTCAATGATGGTCTGACCCGGCTGCACGCCAACGTGGGAAGGCATCATCGGCATACCAGTCATAGGCATACCAGGCATGGGCATACCAGGTTGAGATGGGTACATTCCAGGCATTCCAGGCATGGGACCACCCGGCACCATACCAGGTTGGGGTGGTATGTTGATGACCATCGGTTGAGGCGATGGTGTGTGTTGGGTTATGTCTGGGTGTCTAGGGGAACCGGGACGAGGGGCACTGGGTGCATACTGGGGAGCAGGTAGTACACTTACCACAGGCGGCGGGGGACCTGGAACGACTTGGGGAATCGATCCGCTAGGAATGATGATAGGTGCCTGAGTCCCATCCGATGAAGAATATGATCGGCTCCTAGTGCTTCTTGGACTCCTAGTCCTTCGACTGCTGCGTCGGCTTCGAGGGC
>JAPEVF010000024.1:119593-136407 GCA_029747585.1 Pleurotus djamor | reverse complement strand
TCCTACTCCKACTCCTACTCCGCTCTCYACGTCCTTCGTTTCCATACCGGCGCTCAGAATGGTCAGAGCGYGAAGGATGACGACTAGGGCGACGACTACTGGATCTACGTGTRCTGCTTCCAGCAGAGCTACTGGGAGAACTCGCTGGTACGTGAATGATTGTCGGAYSAGCRCCAGGYANYCMTNNTCCCATGCCAGGAGGGCGGATATGGTGCACAGAGGTATCTTGGGATGTAGGCGAACCAGACGGGGGGATGAAAGGCACTACATTTTCCATATCATGCGGAGGACCTTGGGGAGGATGTCCCATTGCATARCCGCCTGGAATGACTGGGGGTTGATGAATGACAATYGGCTGCCCRTGCATATCWGGGATGACCGGYCGCGTACCCTCGTGGATCGGGGTAGGATCAGGAATAACGGATGGAATGACTGCTGATGATCCTGGAACGAAGCCRGGAGGGTAAGGTGGTATGAAAGGTTGGGGAACCGGCATTCCAGGACCAGGTTGAAATGCTCCGGGTTGYACTCCAGGYTGCATCCCAGGCTGCATTCCGGGYTGYGGCATTCCAGGGATAAAGGTAACTTGAGGTGGTTCATCTTCACTGGACGAGGATGCTTCGTCTGGACGACGTCCTGGGCGACCTAGGTGCAGTGAGTAATAAAAAGATASGTAGATCACTGGGACATACCTTGATAAGGTGTCGCTCCAAGATGGCGAATGTACTCGGTGAGTTGATCAATTCGAGCTGCGACACCACGGAGTTCCTCTTGGCGATCGTGGACGTCGCGTTCAAGCCATTCATTCAATCCCCTCATGTAACGCATGAGCTCTCTTTGTTGATCAACTGTGGCAAGTTGTGCGAGACGGTTTTCCTGAGGAKRCATAGYAGAGTGAGTATGACGTTTCAACAAAGTTTTCACAACRCACCCTCAGGATGTCCATCAAATTCTCAAACAACGGTGGAAGCTGAACGATCGTCTAAATCAAGAATCGTCAGATATGGGGAGWGTCAATCATAGAAAGTGGATGGCTTACTGGACCAGCCGGCATCGGRATATACGGACCTCGGCTCGCACTGGGTTGACCAACAACTGGAGGAGGTGGMACAGCMGTTCGRGCRCCCTGCGTAGATAATGAGTATGGACACACCGGWGTAGCAAGGAACATACTTCTTGTCGTGTGGGTGCTGGTCGATACCATTGCTGACGCTCGTCGTCTCGAACATCAGCGGGAGCACTCCCAGGTCGTTCATCATAGGGCTGCTGAACGACTTTTGAGTTTGTCATGTGTAYGATGAACAATTCGATRACTTACGAAAACTGGCCTAGGTGGAGGCCCTAAGAATCTGTRAGTACGTATGTACATGATTTTGACCCTCGACAAACTTACCACGGCGAGGTTCACGCTCATGTTCAAAAGGTGCGTGGCTGGGATCTTGAAGAGTATGTGACTGAGGCTGAGAAGGCGTAGGTCGTGTCGGGATTGGAATGACGGGTGCGCCAGCAGATTCAGTAGGTGTAGGAGCGTAGTGAGAATACCGTCGTCGGGTACGCAGGGGTCGCGGCCTTGCAGGAGTGGGTATATCTCGAGGTGCGGGAAGAGGAGGYTCTGTAGGAGGGCGGCGGGGGAGGAGATCATGCAACGACAGTGGGCTAGCACTACGAGGCCTAGTGCTGAAGGGCTGATACGTGAATGGAACCAACGTAGGCGGGCCTTGAACTGGAGGAATGGGAATGTTATTGGCAGAAGACAAGATCTCGTCAAGTTGTTGGGCAAGTGACGGTCCAGCTGGATGGGGTATTGGCATCTGGATGGGGGCGTCTGGSCGACTGTGYTGGATRTTATTAAGGATATCGCGAAGGTTRTCGAAGTCACTGCCCGAACTTGATTCTTCGGAACTTTCTTCCCTRGGCTGATGAGGAGGATCRCTATAKATAATTCCYGGAGGGGGGACTGCTTGGGGTTGAGGAGGCGGACGCTCCATCAACATGCGAAGGAGATCTTCGATGCGSCCAAGGCGAYCGTGAACCTCAACATCTGGTCCATGCTGCTCRGGCATTGGAGTTCGTCGGTCRCGAAGCTCATCCAAWATATGGTTTGTTGARATCTGCCCATCCCAAAGAGCGTTCAGTTTATCACGGATGTTGTCAAGAGCAGGCGCGAAATTGGGGAATGCAGGTCGMGGGCGGATCGTGGAAACACTTGTCGTGGTTGTYGTCGACGGACTGGGCGAGAGGGAAGGTACWGGAGGGGTTGAACTGGGTGACRGAAGTGACGAGCTCGAATATGGAGAGGAAGAAGATAGCGAGCTGGACGAGATTGAGGMRCTCGAGGCAGAGAMCSAGTGCWCCTCTASGANTRATATGCTCCTCCTCCTCMGGWKCCACAGGYTCCAGTTCRGATTCYTCSAGGAGTGGTGAGCCGTAGAGACTGTCGTCATCTGAATGATGAGAGGAGAGGTACGAAATCATACTGCTTGCAATRGAGCCCGATCGAGTAAGTGWAGTTGCAGGAGGGRSGACKGYGAGTTCTTGAATGACAGGSGAYCTTRYTGGAGGYGCARSTCGYTCTGAAGCAGAGGAGAAMCCACTRCTTCCGCCCACYTTCTGATCCCGTTTGTCTGCKMGAAGGATGGGWGAAGGMGTGCGYCGAAGATATTCAGATAGATCATTCAATTCCTGTCTGAGKAGACGGATRTGRTCAGCTAAGTCCCTGTTCTCYTCACCCCGRACTTCATCCATGCGATGCAAGTCTTCCGCAAGACGCCGTATATCGTTGAGCAGAGTCCTGTCTGTACGAATGCTCGCAGCACTGGTAGTGGGTGTGCGATGRCTTTCCAATGAGTGRATGGARGGTGTATCTCCTCGAGGGGTCGTGATACTSAGACTCATTGTCACRTCTTCTGGYGAYGGCAGRCCGCGAGTCGACARGAGACTTGGACTAGAGGAAGCCARTGARACATGRGACGGCTATAAMYCAATNNGTTCAGCWTCGAKGTCAACATAATTCYTAAGCTACACTTACCARGGGTACATCAACGATGGCGGCTCGRGGKGTAGACAACAATGAAGGAATGGTAGACACATCGTCCGGGATATCYTCTTCCTGAGCRGGCACCGGGAGTATTGGTTCGGATGGTAGAAGCGAGCTAACCGTTGACCCAGATTCGTACGAGGTTCCTGATGGAGATGACTTCGAGAGCGARGATTCAGTGACCACSGAYGARGAGGTCGCCGTAGATGACATYGTCAGATCTGACGCTGTGGGAGGCGTACTRGCSGAGATTTCMGAGGATTCTTCATCAGCCTCAACCTGAASKGGAACTTCGACTGGAATTGGGGGAAGAGGCGGCGATCKTTGTCTCACTGGTGTAATCGGWGGMAGAGAAGCAGGAGGGAGGGAAGTCAACCTCGACGGCGTCTCTGGTATGGTCGTGAGYCTATCGGGAGACGAWGCGATTGATCCAGTGGGTCGCAGAATCGAMGTATCGTARGAGAAGTCYGGTCCTTCAATGGCGATCGTACCAACRGARGGAGTCGCAGCRAGGGCAGAGGATTCRTAGGAYTCRTCAGTCTCACTAGCCCAYAAGGAAGGAGATACRGTGATTGGAGTGGGAGGAGCTGAGCGTTCCCTTGCAATTGGGCTCGAGGGGGTCAAGCTGCTKGGRGTCGGAGTCAGCGAGGACTCGCTCAGGGTCGAYACYGACGAYAACGGTAAGAGAGGYGTTGAAGGAGGTTCGCTCGCRATGCGYGATGGYCCAGATACAGTGCTCTCCCTATCTTGSGTGGACGAGAATGCAATCGAAGAWGGCGTMGGWGCAGTYGARGGTGAAAGCGAAGGRGAYTCGTATGGTGGTGTRATATCATCRAGGCTGATCGAYGACAACGACGGCGTGGAGGCTGGCAACGAWGGAGGRAGTGGGAAACTTGCCGGATCCAAAAGATCGTCCGACTCCGTAGTCAGAATCGTTGGCACTTCCGAGGGCGTAGGAAGAATACTCTCCGTCTCAGCCGTTGCGGACGACTCCTCCGAGAGTGTCAACTCTCTCTCAACCTCTTCCTCTTCCTCAACCTCGATTTCAGGCTCGAGGATGGACGATGGAGCTCGAGGTGTACTAAGGTCAGATGGCGGGACCGAAATTTCTCTGGGTTCAACGGCAGTATGATAATCCGTAGGAGGTTCTGAAGGGGCGACCTCRATTGTCACRTATTCTGAAGGTTCGGACGCGGTCGCGTAATCAGTCGCGTACTCCGTCARCGCAGGCTCYGCAGTACCGTAATCTGATTCAGATGGAATGCTTGGTAACGACTCAAATGCTGTCGACGCAGGCGAAGCAGCAGTCACATAAGAGCCACTACCCTCAGAAGCTGATATGAACACCTCTGATGATGGGGCTGACGACGGAGCCAGAGATGGAGGGACCTCYGAGAATTCRCTWCGYGAMGCCGTCGARTAACTGTACGTCGAGTAGGAATTGAGTGTAAGAGCCGAAAGGTCGGAAGAGTGGCARACATCGTATCCAGTATCAGAAGACCTCGTMCCAGTCTGGGTAGAGGATCCACCAGAYTGYGTGTTGCTAGCRGTATTGCTRTAWGTSCCTGAGTCRGTGTAGCTCCTMGTGTAGCTGCCAGTATAGCTCCCTGARTTCGTRTAGCTTCCTGAGTGGGTGTAACTCCCCGATTGACTCGAACTTTCGAYATTCTCTTTGTCCGAAGAGTCYTCTCCACTGTATTGATAGGTAGACGAAAACGACGTGGAACTAGGTCGTCCAGTCCTTCTTGAGACGGCACGGGCTCTCGTCAAAGAGCTCGCTGTRAGKGAGCCAGAATCGTGGGAATCGCCCAAGAAGGAAGCWGAATCYGTTCGCCTGTACGACATTGTTGARGTTCCGATGTTCGTGTTCGAGTCCGTGTAYCCRTAACTAGTTCCACTAGTYGTGAAGCCAGTAGTCGTGCGATCCCTYCCTGATGTTGTGAGAGAGTAAAGAGCTGAAGATCGAGTGTCACTAGAACGCGAACCAGCRGAGAAGAATGCCTCGTCTGAGAGGTCTGTCGARGARCCRTGAGGAGTCGAGCTTCCYCGAGCACTYGGAGGAGGAGTGACATATACATCCTTGCCCAAGGACGAACCGCTTGACACMGTCACTGGAGAACCACCAAGAATGACGCGACTAGCGAAWCCCARYCCAGGYCTAGCATCTCGRGCRCGRTGGAGTGCAGACTCGAAKGCYTCRTCAATATCTGTCAACGARCTYGAMCGTCKCAAAGAACCATGACGRGAGGGYGCAATGACACGAGGATCYCCACGGTAGATGTAACCTGAGCGAGAGATGGCACTGTCGTCRACGGTYCCCGTGTGATGAGTGGAKATRAAGGTRTTCGTKCGRGATAGKGTCGAGCGMGTGTCGAAGTCRTCCGAGATATCCGGTATGCTACTCAAGGGAGGGACGAAGACAGTCGAGCGSGATCCGACACTGGAAGTACTGGTCGTAGTATCGATAGACARGATAGTTCTGATWGAGCCAGTGGGGGAACGTGGCACCGAAGTCGACGGCGTCGCATTCACAGCTTCCCTATTMRAGTGTTAGAAAGTKRKGAGATAGCYTTACAAAAGACGCACCATAAGCGTGAAACCCATTTCGACCTCTCGTGAATGCTTTCAGCTGCCAGCCTCTCAACACCATCTGCGTAAAGCATATGGAATGGAACCAATATGTCCATCAAAGGTTGTCCRTCGGGTTCGTTACTTTGAGTCTGAGCCGCAGACGTTCCGACATCGTCCCTTGCACTAGGATGGGTAGGTGAAGGTGCCGATTGMACTGACGTGCAGTTCAACARATCGATCGCGACAATACCCCTRCCGCCKCCAGGAGCGATCCARGAGAGCAAGAGCATGTGAGGATAGAGCARKGCCTGGCATCGCTGCCACCTATAAGGCGGGGGAGCGTGAACGTTCAGATACCATAGTAAACCGATATGTTGAGGCTACATAAATCACGGTCAACGAGCCATCGTNTTKGAAGAGAATCGCTAGGCTCACCTGTTCATTCGTCTGCGTATACGGGCTCAAGTCTGAAATGTCCAACCCGTGAGGAAGCCCGTTGCTATTTCTACGCGGAGTAGTGTCAACCGATGGTGCTTCCTCACCCCTAACCGCCTGTCCCAAACGTTGTCCAACTCTCTGCGCTCTTCGTCGAATACCAAACAAACTGTTGTCACCTTCCCCAGTCAACGACGTGCTCGCAACGGAGGGTGAACTAGCTCTAGCGGCACGAGCCGGTGTACGTTCCTTCCACGCCGCGACAACTTTCTGCACCGACGACAATGGAGAACGAGGCGAAACAGTGGGACGCCGGAGAGATGAAGCGGTCGGTGTAGTGTTGGTGTAGGTGTAAGTATCCGAGCCAGTGAACGTGTCGGAATAGGTGCCGGTTTGAGTTTGCGTGCCGGTGAACGTGCCAGTGTAGGCACTAGGACTGAGGTAACTGGTTCCAGTTCGAGTAGGCGTGTACGCACTCGTCGCCTGCGTACGGGAATCACCAGAAATGGTCAGGTCTGGGCGCTGGGTAGCTAGCGTCGATAGAGTGTTCGAAATCCTTTCCTCAGATGCGGAAGACGAGAAGGACGAAGTGGATTTAGTTGGTGAGGAAGCGCGAGAACCATACCCATACGAAGTACCGTAACCGTATGTGCTGCTGTAGTCGTATCCAGATGTGCTAGGTAGATGGGGGGTCGATTGACTAGCCGACATATAAGGGCTTGGAGAACGATGACCGGTGGGGGTTGATGTCGTTCTCAAATGTCGAGCAGGGCTAGCCGACTCGAAACGAGCGATGAGCTCGGTAGCTCGCCCTGGTGGGGGTAGCTCCTTGTCTCCACTTGGATCCGTCGACGACCTCGTGTGAGATGACAAACCCGACCTTCTGTGCGCGTCCGGAGTTGGGGCCAGTGGGCGCGCGTACGTGCCAGAATATGCTCCCGAAGTAGGTCGTGACGGTTCTGTACGTTCAGAAATGATACTGAGGCGATTGGGCTCAGGAATGTGTCTTGTTCGAGGAAAAGTACCGGGTGGTGGTAATGGCGCCACCGAAGACCCTGCTGGGGTATACGACCCACTGCCATACGAATAAGACCCCCCAGAATAAGAAGAGGGACTCCCAGTCGAGGATCGTGTGCGGGACCACATAGCTTCAGTTTCGTTGATCTCATCGTCGAGTGAGTTGAGGGTAGCAGCTACCTCATCTTCATCGTCAACCGAGTTTTCCTCACGGTATGAGCCGCTTGAATGGCCACTTGAGGGTGCAGGAGAGACAGTAATACGTCGCATTGCGTGTCCTGACGCAGTATCTTCACTGTCTGACGAGTGTGTTGGCGTAATGTCTGTTTTGACGTGAGAGCTGCGCCTTGTGAGTTCGAAAAAAGCCATACCTGAGTAGGAATATCTTGACGGGGACAACGTGTCCGTGAGCGTTGAGTAAGTCGTGGTCCCGCGCGTTGGGGACCACGGCTCCGACGAGTTGCTAGTCATTGTCGACAGCGACGTCTAGTAAATCATCGACGGAGAAGATGTTGAACTCAGGGCAGCAACGCACCAACAATTTAGGGCAGGCTCTTTCGCGGCGCGAGTCTTCACGTGATCGAGTTGTTCTTGATCCGCTGACTTCTTTGAATTGCCTTTTAAAGAAGCGTCGCGGTACTTGCCAGACAAGGATTTCCCAAAAAACACGCGTTGCAGTGACAACGCGATAGCATTTTGTGTTTGGGATTATGATTGAGTGTGTGTAATGTAAGCCATCTAATTATCTTTTCCTCTTCTGAGTCTATTCCATGATCAAGCTCTGGCGTGGCGAGCTAAAACCTCCCTTAGCTTCTGGTCAAGGCCTGGGGTCAACTGTGTAAGTCCATCCGAAGTGCATATTCTATAAGCTGGCATGATTTGATACGTTTCAGCTTGAATCTGGAAGCACATAAACACCATGAGAGGTTCATCTAGCGGACGAGCGTAGTCGATGCACGGACCTTGCCATTTTCGATGAGGACGGAAGCCAGAATGTCGTCTGGATCTCCAATCCTACCAAGTGGTGGTATGTTCCGGTCATCTAGAGTGCTCAGAATGTGAGTAGAGACAGACGAGCAGAGACAGCGGTAGCGTACCGTGTATATGCATCCAACCAGACTGCATCTGTAGCGCCCCATTTCTCTGAATATCATCTACATCCTCCTTTAGCCCCTCCTGGATAGCCTTATGCAGCAGTACCCTGAAAGCAGCTGATAGAAGGTTAGCATCAAGTGACGCATGTAGTCATCAGAAGCAAGCTCCTACGATTTTCCCGAAAGCCTTGAAACGAAGGTTCGGAGCCCACGGGTACCCATCCAAGAACAGTCTCCGATTCAGGCAAAGGTAATGGGTTCGAAAGAAATGAGATCGCATAGACTGCTTGTGATGAGGATATGGAGTTTGGAGAATCGAACAAGTGGAAGAAGACGCCTGGTCGGGATGGATAGGAAAGGACGGAGGTGCTCCTGGAGCTTGGCATATCTGCTGCGTATGTCCTAACGAAAGCATTTGGTGAAATTCCGTGAAACAAAGAGCCAACTCGAGAACAGGTCGAATGACCAAGGCCGCAGTGCGACGATGGTAACGCCGACCGAGAGCGTGCCGGGGACGCCCACGACAGCGAGCGAGAGCCAAGAGATATCAAGGGAGAAGAAGCCCAGACCATTGAGCGCGGTGACCTCGAGACATGGCGAAGAAGGGGCGAAAGCATGGTCGCTGTCGCCGACGACATTCCCTCCGAGTCCGAGCTCGGTGTGAGGGGAAAGACCAAATTTATGATGTCACCAAAATGATCGGTGAAAGGTAAATATTTGTTTGGCCGGCTCACAGAATCCAAACATCGCGCCTGAGCAACTGACCAGTGACTTCTACGACTCGATCAACGGTCAACCAGAATCCACCATGTCTTCGTCGTCTGGTCCCAGAATCGTCATCAAGCCCAGAGCAAAGGCTTCAACGCCAGTTCCCCCGACGGCCTCTTCTTCGAAGACACGCATAATAATTCCTCCTCTAAATCAGTCGAAGGACCGGGAACGTTCTGCCTTGGCTACACCAAATACTGAGTCCATGGACGAGGATGCTGATGAAGAAGGTGATGAGGGTGAAAACGAGGATGATGAACAGGCTGGCGGTGACGGGGTGAAAGAAGAAACCGAAGACGAACCAATAGAAGGCGATGTTCCAAGTCCAATGGCGCCCCGACCAAGAGGCAGACCGCGAGGTCGCGGTCGTGGCGGGTCATTAGCAGGCTCAGGGACTCCCCGTGCGCGAGGAAGAGGCAGAGGTCGTGGTAGACCAAGGGGTCGTCCCAGAGGCTCCATTACCATCAAGCTTTCACGACGACAAGACGAAGACGGAGATGCCTCCGGAGGTGACTCTGAAGTCCCCCAAGATAACGATACAGCCGACGGCGACGAAGGCGACGAAGCCTCTGCCAGCTTCCAAAAANCCCTCGCGAAAANGTGGGAGATCAAGTATACACCATTGATGGTGATGAATTTGTTACGCCAGATAATGAAGTTGGGGACACGAAAATCGACAAAAACGGCAATCTTCTTGGAGGTAAGCTCTTACCCGACCTAACATATGTCCCTAATTCAACTTCATTTCAGGCCGTAAATTCAAGGCTGGTACCTTCATCTTGCCAAACCGAGACCCAGAGCGAATGTACATGCTTGCCATAGACGCAGCGCGTACCTCTGGTTTCCGCGACTCGTTGTATTACTTCCGTCGCAATCCACTCGCCCTCAAGTTGAATGCCACACACCCAGAAAAAGAATATCTCATCAAAGAAGGGAAGCTGGGATCCCACCTGAAGACGCGTAGCGTCACGCTCATAACAGCGCGAAGTGCATTCAAACTGCATGGATCCAAAATGATACAAGGTATGTCGTACCTCCCCTTCCACCCTCCTTGAAAAAGTCTAAGTTTTGTCGTAGATGGTAAATGGGTCGTAGATGATTACGACGAGACGAAGGCTTTGGAAGAAGCTACCGCTAGAGGCGCGAAGGCCGGTGATCTTGTGACGGAACCTGCTGACCCTCGAGCTGAGGCCGACACGAACACCGCAGCTGCGAAGGCTTTAGCCAAAGCAGATCGCGAACGCGGTGGAGGCGGCCTGGGTATCTATCGTGCTGGTGGCCCGACGACAATCTTCGGAGGAAGTGGTTTAGGGCCGTATAGCGATGGACCTCTGAACGCGGTCAGAAAGTCCATGCTCAATAGGGATGGTCTCACAGAGGAGAACTGGATGTGGCAAATGGCTGGGAGGGTTCTTGAAACAAATAACGAGATTGAGCAGATTCGACGCGCCGCGCTGCATACTATGGGGCCGGATGGGATCATCCTGACTCCCGTGGAGCGTCGACTCTCTGAAGGGAGCATCTTTGAGGAGCCCGAAAGTGAACTCCCGCCCCCGGCAAAACGAACGAAATTCCAGCCCAGCGAACACCCTCGAAGTTCATACGAAGCACATACTGCCACTCTACTATGTAAGTCATCACTCTCTACGTGGCCTCGCCATTGCTCACCATCTATTTGCAGATCGCAAGGATACTCAACCGACACGAGCGCGCTGGGAAGCCATGCCGGAATCCCCAGACAAACCTCGTGTTCTTGGTGGGACGAAAGTTGGTGGTGGGGCTTGGGCCATCGCTTATGTTGATACTGTGATGGAACCTCGCCGCCCAGACGAGAATGAAGAACTGCGAGCTCGGAGGGAGTTGATGAGATCGGCAAAGACAGCATGACATCATTTGTACTTTTCTGTTACACATATCCCGTCGCAAGGCTAGCTTGCATGTCACTCTACACGTTCAGTCCGTCACTGTGGTGCACAACCAATCAACTTCGAAAGGCGTTCGTTACCATGAACTCATAAACCGCGCACACGACTCGATCACAACTAGACTTCAACTTGAGGAAAATTGAAATTCAAAGGATACAACATTGTTTAACGACCTATCGTAAGCTTCTTCATAACTTGATCAGCGAAGTCACGTTTTTATCTCCAAGAACCAGGGAGACACTGCTTCAAGCGATGCGACGCAACCACGAGCACCGTTGTGGATTGATTATTCGACGCGAGATCCGGCGCCTCAAACCACAGATAATTGATGGTGGCATTCATTGGGAGGACACACGCTCAGCAGAACGATCAGTCATTTACTCTGCAAACGCGATTTCGCATAAGAATCGGAAAATACGAAGAAGGTGCACTGGAGAACGTACTGGAACGGGCTCTCATCTTTCTGCGTTTGCGTCTGAGCCTGCGGGATCTCTTCTTCTTCCACTTCTCTCTCATTCTATACGTGTATCGTTAGCTATACGCCTCCGCAACGTAAAAAAGGTTCAACGAAACGGACATACTTTACTTGATGGTGGAGGAGTTGGGGAACTGTGGGGCTGGCCTCTGCGGTTGGTTAGTCCCCTACTGTACAGTTCTTTGTCAGCTATTCACACGGTCAGAAATGCGCGTAGTAACTTGTCAGAGCGTGGGNGCGCAAGCGCCTCAAACTTTCCCCTATCTCAATTCACGATGGTCAAGGACAGATCCAGGATTCCAGGCCGCTTACACGCAGAATTCTCCGAGTATTCGTCTTTACTTCGAGCGTTACGGACGAGCAATGTCCTCGACCTGTCTACGCAGCTTTCAAGCGACCCTCTACTAGCAACCCGAGAGCCTTCCAACGACGTGGACGACGAAGATGATGATGTGCAAGAGCCCCCCNGCGCCTGTGCCTGAGGTTCCCAATGTCGCGACCACAGATGCAGTGAAGAAGGATGAAATAACTGCGAAGAGCAAGGAAGCCGAGGATCCCGATAAGAGGAAATCACGAACTAGCTGGTCCCGCTGGCCACTGATGACGGGTGACGTTCTAATCCCGGAATGGGGACTCGAGGATGAATTCCAGCTTATTGCGCTTCAAGCAATGTCTTCGTACTACGAAGACGATGACGACGACGAAATGGACAAAGGAGCTTCTGCTTGGATCGATTCACTCACTCAAGTAACCACTCATCAACTATCCCAAGTTCTCGCTTTGATCGCCAGCCATTTACCTTTGTTCGCCAAGTCCACACAAGACCGTACCAAACCTGCCAATTGGGAGAGCGTCCTTGATGTCCTTTCGATTCATGGAGGTGATATGGTTGATGAACAGTCTGTACCTAGCTCCTACATCTTTGTCCTGTACGTCTTGATTCAGTTTGTTTTTGTTGCTGTAATCAGAGTAATTTCTCGCGTCACACAACGATTGGAAGCATTGTATGGACCTTCAGAGTCAATTGGTTTGTCTTCTGTCATTTCTTACTCGTAAATCATCTCACTTCGTCATCCAGCAGCTGAGAGGGTTGGGATCCGTAACGCCGCGCGCAGTCGCCTTGAAGATATCATACGCCCATTCGAGAATGACTTTCTGAAACTTCCACCTCAACCACAAGATGTTGCTCAAACTATGCAGCCGGATGGACCAGAGGCGTCCTCATCCAACCCCTTGACATACGAGACCCGCGCCATAGCCAAGCTGAAGAAGGTTCCTGAACCAGAACGTGAGTCGCGCGTACTATGTCATGTTCATCCTCTGATTCATGCAGCCGCGACCCCCGCCCCCAGACGTGGAAAGCCCCCCAAGAAAAGGCCCAATCAAACACCCACCAAGAGCCCCAAGAAAATGCTCAAGAAAGCACCTAAGAAGACTTCCAAGAAACCACAGAAGGGCGGCCGCAAGTCGTCAGACCATGATCTTGACGGATTTCTTTCTGAGCCTGAGGGTAAATTCTCTGTATTGGCTGATTTATCACCCATCGCTCACTACGCCGCTTAAAGCCTCTTCGCGACGCGAGACGAGGGCCTCAAAGAGACTCCGCCTCGCCTCTGTTGGTCCTCCTTCGACTGAAGCTCGTTTGAAGGCTACCTCCTTAAACCCCTCTGATGTCAGCGGTACGCTCGCTCGCCTCATGTGTTATAAATAACTTTTGTTCATGAACTTTCTAGATGTAAATATCGAACCACCTGCTAGACGGAAACGCGCACGCAAGTCGTCAGACCATGATCTTGACGGATTTCTGTCCGAACCTGAGGGTAAATTCTTTTCATCGGTTGATTTATGACCCATCGCTCACTCCCCGCCTTTCAAAGCTTCTTCGCGACGCGAGACGAGAGCCTCGCAAAGACTCCGACTCGCCTCTGTTGGTCCTCCCTCGACTAAAGCTCGTTTGAAGGCTACCTCCTCAAACCTCTCCGATGTTGACGGTATGCTCGCTCCCTTCATGTGTTATAACGTTTGTTCATGAACTTTCTAGATATAGATTTCGATCCACCTGCTAGGCAGAAACGCGCACGCAAGTCGGCAGACCATGATCTTGACGAATTTCTGTCTGAACCTGAGGGTAAATTCTCTTCATTGGTTGATTGATCACCCATCGCTCACTACGCCGCTTAAAGCCTCTTCGAAACGCGAGACGAGGGCCTCGAAGAGACTCCGCCTCGCTTCCGTCGGTCCTCCTTCGACTGAAGCTCGTTCGAAGGCTACCTCCTCTCTCAACGGTACACTCGCTCCCGTCATGTGATGATTTTTGTTCATCAGCTTTCTCGATCTGGATATCGATCGACCCGTTAGGCGCAGAAGTGCCAGAAACAAAAAACGCCCATAATTTCTCAACATGTGCGATGTAATTATTTCTTGATCCTTGCACTTTTTCGGTGCTTGAATGCTTGACGGTACGCCGCTAACTCCACGGCTAGCAAACACTGCAGAACAAGCCGGTACTCTTAGGGTACCTGGCTCTACTCTTTACGTCTTGTACTCGACATTTTGTTTCGTAAAGCAAACAGTATCTGTTGGATATACATGATATGCATCAGCCATTTCCCTCGGAGCAGTTGTGTTACACATTGCTTCAACACGCCTGCTCACCGCCAACTCGTATATCAAATCAGAAGTATTTTTGCAGGACCCAGTACTCAGGCCGACGAATGTACATAGATAGCGATCGCCATTTCAATGGAAGACCATGGCAAGTTCAGGTTCAGTTTAAGGGCTATTGGACTTAGACGAACTTGATGTCCCCGGGAAAAGGATAGAAGGGGCGCGATGCGATGCGGAGGCGCTACCGAATGAACACCGTACAACGAGGTCGCCGTCTCTCAAAGTCACGGACGTGATCAACAAGCTGCAACAACTTAGAAGTAGGGTTTCTCCTCCTCCGATTCCGGCACACCCACCTATCTCCCCGGGCCACTCTTCCATCAACGAATAGTCATCCTCTGGTCGACATCTTTCCTCAACAACTTACGACGATGTAAGCCAGAACCTAGAAGTAAACTGATTGCATGGGTTCCAATACAAGGAACAACCGAATAGTGAACGGACGAGTTCGCCTAGTCAGAATTACCCCTGGAAACTAACTCGCAAAACTGGGTCGGCGGGTTACGAAACAAAATTAGATGTGATCATGGTGTACTTACGTCCAGGGTCCTCAGAATGTTTGAAAACACGGGAGATTCGTCTCAGCCGCTTTGCCTTACTATAAAAATGCCTTGTGAAACGCACAAGGAATCGACGAGGGAGGAAGAAACCTCGAGTCACGGTTAAACATGGGAGAGTCTGTGGTCGTGGTCTTTTAGGCAAGGAAGGAGAGTGGAGTTTGGGTTCTGGTCAGAATTTGGGTACCTGACATGATACTGTGATCTGCGATGTCTACCATCCTTCCAGATCAAAAGTACAATATTAGGAATCCACTGTTCTTAACGATACGTCAATAACTTGGAGGCGAAGACGATTTGGAAGAACGGGCTCACCAGGGCTACAAGGATGGCCTCAGAATTGATCACCAGTCCCGCTGCATCGCTAATATCAGCCTTGGTCTGTAACTTCTTCTGGATTTGACTGAAGGGGAGATGGGAGGGAGAGACAGCTTTTATAAGGACAGGAAAATCAGAGGGGTCCTCGTGGACTACACAGACATCGTCGTCATCGTCATCGCGGTCCACGTATTGTCGGCGGAGGACCGCACGCCTGTTGAAATCAAAGAGACGCAGAGTACTATCAACGATGTCTAGCGTGGCCAACTTCTTCCCAAAGGCATGACAGTGTAAAGAGTCTATATCGGTCTCATCACAGAAAGCGATAGTCTCTGAGCCCCATGACGTCCATTCGACCTCGAGACAAATGGAATCAGAGAGGGTTGATGCCTTTTGTATGAGATTCTGCAGAGTGGACGCGCACAGAAGAATGGTATGTTCAGAGTATATAACGGAGAAGCTTTGTGTATCTGGCGATGGCGAAAAGGTGTCTGAAGGCGAAGCATAGATGGGGTAATCGGGCGTGATGGTCACTTGAGGGTGCCGACAAGGCTCATCGAGGGTGATATTCAGTTTGCATATTGAACAATCTTCTTGTAGATCCCACACAAGCAAGTATAAAGTGGGTGAATTTGAGTCTTCAAGGTTTTCCTCTTTGACACCGAGGAGGAGGTATCTTTCATTTATAAATGCAAGGTCCTGGATTTCTATACCATCTTTAGGGCTCTGTTTAATTGTAAGTGATATTTTCACGATCGGAGGACCTCTGGACAGACCAGGGGGATTGGAGCACCACTTTTCCAATCGAAGATTCGAAACGTGGTATGTAACGTCGGATTGGCAATCATATACATGGCAATGGCGAGCGAACCACGGATAAGAATGGCATACGCCGCACCTTTTACGTATGGCATATCAAGGTGAGCATCGCCTCTGGCTGCTGGATGCAGCGTCCCATCCTCAAGTGAGCGTATGTGAACTTTAACAGAGGACACGGTTCTGCAGAGGTAAACGATCAACCTGCACTCCAGCGTGAATTATTTAACGTACGCATTGGTTCCTTCGACTCCGGTCAGAAAAATGATGAGGTTTTGGGACAGGTCAACGCCAAAATCTTCTGTGAGCGTCCCCGAGGAAAATGACCATTGTCGACCAGGTTTCTGACGCCGAAGTGTTGATGGGATGGTTTGGAACAAGAAGTTCCCGGATTCGTCGACCATAGCTAGGACATCACCGACCATGGTCCAGGTTAACGGATCAAAATCGAGTTGCAGCTCCCCGGTCCACTTTAAACGCGACCAAGCATCTTGATATGCTCGGAGTGCGTCTAGACGCGATGAGGTAGGGAGATTGCAAGATGGTGAGTCAACCATTCCGGCAGCGTAGAGCTCGATCTTATACTGGATCGAGGCCTCTTCTTCGACGAGTTTTTGGAGTAAATGGCAAGCCTAAATGTGGTGAGTAATTGCTCGTCTCGTTGCGCCCAGAGATGAGGCTAGTACTTGTCTGCAGCGGATACACGAAAGTGGGCTCGCTCGGTCCAATATTTGAAGGAGGAGCTCTGGTGGTAGGTCGAGGAGTTTCATAATGATAGATAATTCAGGTCTCGGCGGCAATGGATTGAGAACTCTCTTCGTGTACAATTTATGTACAGTGTACTACGCCAGACGAGTCCCAAGTTTCACGGGCGCTTGCGCCCTTCCACTCGGACCGTGACTAAATCGTGACTTGCTCGTCGAGGACTCGTGACCTCGATAATCGATCTGTCTGAATGATTCGGACTCGAGTCCTTCAGCAGTATATCTCTCAGCTCGCTTGCCGTCCTTCTCCTTCTTTTCGCCACGTCTACACTCTCCCTTCCTTGTTTCCCCGACATTGCACGACCAACAGGACRATGTCTTCCTCTGTAGCCTCCACATCGCAGCCTGCRCAGATACCMSCTGTRCANGG